>MU110321.1:0-10609 GCA_012274485.2 Sinapis alba | reverse complement strand
CCCTCAACAAGTTGAATGCTTTCATTTAAATGTGAGGAAATAATATATTTATATTTACAGTCGAAAGTCATTACTGACCAAATTAAATGAAATATTTTCATAGAAATAGCCAATGGAAGATCCAGCAAACATCAACCAATACAAAGTAGTTGAAGTTTTGTTCTATTGGTTTGTGAATGTTTTCTCCTCTGGACCACTTCATCATTACATGTTGATGGTGGCTTGCTATAGTTAGTCTATTAATTCCGTTCAATATAGGCTTAGTCGTAGCTTATATATATGTATATAAATGTTTCACTTCATGCCTATTGATCTTTATACTTTATAGTTAATGGCGAATCTTATATTTCTTTTTTTTTTTAATTGGAGTGTTTAAGTCAATAGTGTGTGTGTAAGACAATTCAGACCCAAATGTGAACTCATCGACATAAAAGTCTTTCATTATTAGATGATTCATGTTTCCTATTGTAGAGAGAGTGACATTACACGTAATGGTATAAATGTCTTCATCATTTCATGTATTTAATTTTCTTGAATTCCTCTGAATGAATATTCGAAAGTTCAATTTCCTCAAAGGATCAACTTGTTTTTTCTTTGTCCTCCTTTACGCGCCAACTTCTATCAAAAGTAATGCTTATTTGAAATTCACAATGCTTTTGTGGTCCTATCCATAACAAAAGACACATTGACTTTTTTTAGAATTGATATTTTTAGAGTATGCTCTTAGTGATTTTGTTTTCTTTTTTGATTAATTTTAATTAGGCAAGGAGAGCTTTGAGGGCACTCAAGGGATTGGTCAGGCTTCAAGCTATAGTTAGAGGCCATATCGAACGAAAGAGAATGTCAGTCCATCTGCGCAGGATGCACGCTTTGGTTCGAGCTCAGGCTCGTGTCCGTGCCTCTCGAGTTATTGTCACGTCTGAATCCTCTTCTTCTCAATCAAACAACACCAAGTCTTCTCACTTCCAAAACCCCGTAAGCCTTTGTTAAACCACACCTCAAAATTGTTTTTATTTAACCTAAAACAAGTCTTTAAATTCAGTGTTTGTTTATCCATTAAGGGTCCACCAACTCCGGAAAAACTAGAGCATTCCATCTCTTCTCACAGCTCCAAGCTCGGTCATTCTCATCTTTTCAAGGTATTACATCTTCAGTTTTTCCTCATTTTGTTGCTATGGTCCCCATTATTTTGAAATTTTGGTTTATTGGATGATATAAGTTATACACATGGCTTATGTTCAAAACGTAATAGGTTTGCATTGTATGTTTCTCATTATATGCTTATCCATATTACATTTTATTTAATCATATTTTGTGACTCCTACTACTAAAACTAAGAGATTGAGTTACACTTTTCAGAGGAACGTTTCTAAGGCAAACAACAACAACAAACCGTACACTGCTGCTCATAGAGAAGTTTTCTCAGCCATGAACGAAGAAGAAAAGATCCTTGAAATCGACAGGAAACACAACAGTTCTTACACAAGACGCAGCAGACCGGACATGTTCTACTCATCCCACCTCGTCCTAGACAACTCTGGCCGGTCTGGACCAGTTTACACCATGCCTTTTAGCCCGTCCTCGTCACATGAAGAGACTGTAAACCAGTTTTGCACTGCAGAGAACAGTCCTCAGCTATACTCAGCTACTTCTGTAAGCAAACGCAGTACCTTCACGGCTAGTTCTATTGCACCGAGTGATTGCACTAAGAGCTGCTGCTACGCGGACCATCCAAGCTACATGGCTTGTACAGAGTCCTCTAGGGCCAAGGCCCGGTCTGCTAGTGCCCCAAAGTCGCGCCCACAGTTATATTACGAGCAGTCTTCGTCGAAACGGTTTGGATTTGTGGATGTGCCATTCTCTGGTGATACGAAGTCAGGTCCGCAGAAAGGTTCTGCTCTGCACACTAGTTTCATGAACAAGGCTTATCCCGGTTCAGGTCGGTTGGACCGGCTAGGGATGCCAATTAGTTATCGGTACTAAGAAAATATGAGGGACTGGTCTGGTTGGGGGTGGTTGTGATAATAATCATATGTAGAAGTGGAGAACCGGTTAAACCCGGTTTTGTTGTAGATCAGTGGAATGAACCTTTGCTGTTAACTATCTTTGTAGTTTGGACTAAGTGAATTAAATCTAATATGCAAATAGAACATGCTTAATCATCACTTTTGAGTTGGACATATATAAAGCAGTATTGTATATGCTTTAAAAAGAGATAAAAGAATCGGTTTACTTACAAAATGAAGAAAAATAATCTAACACTAAGAAAAAAATATGTCATGACCGTTGAGATTTAACAGAGTAGCTAAGTTTATGGCACCACTTACAGTATCTGTTCAAGTTATCTCCTCTGAATAGCATCACCAAACCAGTAACAAACCTGCACATTGGTTTATCCAAACCAAAAGCCGGTTTAGTAACTTAATCAAATGTGTGTACTAGAGAGAACCATAATGATTGAGAGAAGGTGTGGTAATTAGTATGAAACTTACCCGACGACAAAGACAATGGATGCAGCTATGCAAAGCACGAATTGACAAGTGTTGTACTTCGGTTTAACAATGGAACCGGGCATAAAAGAAAGTCGGTTTTCCTCCCATTCGAACTGTGGATGAATCAAGAGAAGAAAACCGAGAAGAAAACCGCCCAAGAAACCTCCAATGTGAGCAAAATTATCAACAGGAGAAAGTGTCCCTAATCCTAAGTTAACACCAACAAGCACCAAAAGCATTATCAGAGCCACACCCTACAAAAATAACCAAGTAATCAGCACATGGACTCAATAGTTTCTTATGCTCAATGCAAAAAAAAAGGCATACCTTGTTGTCATAGGTAGTCCAATTGATTAACAGTTCTGATAACATTGCTCCTAAGAGTCCAAACAAGGCGCTTGAAGCACCTACGGATATGGCATTCTGAAGAAACAGACAAGAGAGTATGCTCCCGCAGAAGCCTGACACAAGATAGATTGTCCCAACTTGAACAAAACCAAACTGCTGTTCAAGACGAAATCCAATGAAGGCGACACAAAACATGTTTGTTAGCAGATGGATAACACCAGCGTGCAACCACATACATGTTAAGAGTCTCCAACCTTGACGCTTGTGAACTATTTTTCCCCATGCCAAAGCTCCCATTTTCTCCAATCTGCAAGTCAAAATGTTGTGTCAGAATTTGAGCTCCTCTGCTCAAATGAAATGATCAAAATCTAAAAACAGAATTGTAACAACCCGCTATGTGAGACTCATGCCGACCTTACAGAGCACCGATCCCAACCTCTCATCTTTGAGCTTTCATTGACTCTCCAGGTAAGTTGTTGGTGCGCTTGGTGTTACTCAAACCAAAACATCATCCTTTAATTGACAATCTATCCCTGTGTGAGGGTTGTTAAAAGGTGAAGTTTGAGTTTGAGGAACACTAAGCACATCAACATCGTATCTGAGGTGAAGACTCACAAATGAGAAGTGGTAATCTGTGATCTGCAGGATTAGTTTAGGTCCCACGGGACAGGTTGTTACAAGAATTTTATTGGGGTGTTGACTTGATGTGGATAGAAATCTGAATTAGAATTTTGATAACTTGAACCGCAAGGAAACAATAAACCCTAAATCTTAATCTACTGATGGAATGGATTCACTCACGTAGAGGAAGAAGGACCGAGAAGAGGGTTCTTCTTGAAAGACTCAAAGGAGAAACGTCCGAGGAACTTTGCGAGACATCGATCACTCTTGTGAGGACAGTCGTTGACGTACATCACCCATATGAAAACGACGACGTTGGCAATCACCACCATCGGAATCAACCACGGCGTCCAACGTACGTCGTGCGTCGTCTCGTCACCGCCGTTACTGACTCTTCGTTCTGTTCCTCCTCCTTCAGGATCTTCCTCCGCCGTGGACAGCATCTCTCTCTCTGTTTCGCACTCTTGCTATAGCTTAATGCAATTAAACACTCTCAGTTTTGGCAAGAACTTTGATTGTTTTTGGAAAGAAAAATTCAACGTTTTTTTTTTTTTGAAACAGGAACAAACCGCTTGAGACATGTAACTGTGAACAGGGAAAAATTGCTGTCATGAGTTTTGTTTTTTATTTATTAAAACTGAAACGAATCAAATAGGCCAATTGTAATTATTTTTTTCTGGAAAAAAAATTCGTGTGTTGATATGCATGTACGTGCGTAAACACTATTTTATATACACAAGTAATGTTTTCTTTATTGTGGCAATCCAAACACTATGACGTAATGTTCTCAAATACTCCATCCGTTCCATTAAGATAAATGTTTTGGTATTTTCACACATATCAAGAAAACACATTAATCATACATCGTTTATAGAAATTATCAAATTCCAATGCATTTTAACCAATAGTCTTTCAATAAATTCAATTAATTTTATTAAAATTTACCATTTTTGTATAGAAAACATAAAAAATACATCTTTGTGAAACAATTTATTTTTGTAAAACATTTATCTTAGTGGAACCGAGGGAGTATATTTTAGTGGAAAATTTAAAGACAATTAGCTCAATTAGAGGTTTCCCACAAACTAAGTAAGAACTACTGGATAAAAGCTTTTAATTATCTAGAAGGATTCCAAAAAATCAGAAAAGTAAATCTTGCTAAAAAAAAGTTCTGATCTTTTAAGAAAAATTAAATTAATATGATACGGTTTCCTTTTAAAAACTGTACGGACGGTAATTTATAACCTGCTAGTCATTAAAGAACAATTAGAAGATTCCCAAGTAAAGAAATGAAGTTCACATTATTTGTTTACAAATTAGAGTGATGGTAACATAAAGCTTGGCATGACTACATCAACAAAGAATAATAATCTATTACTAGGACATGATTTTTGTGAACGTTAGAGCACCTCCAATAGGGATTCTAATGGCAGAATTCTTAAAAAAAATTATATATATAAATATAAATATTATTATTTCATTGTAAAGTCTTTAATTTTACAGGAAATCCAATCCTAATTTTTTGTAATATCCCATCTTTCCAATCATAATTAGTCAATAAATGCATTTCAAAAATCCACTTTATTTTTTAAAAAATGCCTCAACAGAAAATCATAAACCACTTGATCGCAAACAAAACTTTAAATCTAAATAAAAAATCTAAATTGTCATAAACGAAATCAGAATAAAACACATCAATTAAAGACTTGATTTTAAAAGCAACACCCAAACGAGTTTTGCTGTGAATCTTCACTCACTTAAAAGGAAAAAAAAAAGAACGGAGAGGGGGAGAAGGAGAGGAAGAAAAAAGGAGTTAATAACACAAAATTATTTAGTAAAGATGGTCGAATGTGTTCACATGACTCCTAACACTACTAATCAACTTGCATGCAAGAACATTAATTTATAAAATATGCATTACACAACATATTAAACAAGTAACAAACATACCATATCGTCCATATCAACATACATTTAGTAATCATTTCAACATTCTTTTATCTCATAACCATTTATATATAATTTTAGTGATAACATAACAACTTGAACTTACCGTGATCTCAAAAGGCCATATACCACCTTAGGCTCATCAGCCGGTTTGTAAACTTTGAAGGGATTGCCATGTCCTAATTCACATTCCGACTTCACACATTTCAAATATACTAACCACATTCTCAATTTATCACTAACATTACACTTCAACAGTTTTCAACTATTATCTCATCATCAATATTAGCATTACAAATAATCATCATGCATCAATCCCAATCAAAACAAACAAACTCTTAGACCAAAAATTTACGAATACAACTTGACTAATAATATTATGAATCCACAAATCGCACATTCACGTTTGCCTAAGGTTAAAAAATAGATTCCAGAAAATAGATTAAAGCGGTTGAAATATTCTTCTGGCGATCTAAAACTGTGTTTGCGTACGATAAAGAAATTAAAGTTTCTTGCTTTTGATAGAACATATCTTGGTCAGGAAGCAACACAAACAAATAAATCGTCAACTGGTGTGGATTCCTTGCAACAAAATCTTTCCAAAGACAACTTACTCGTTTTCTAACTCCTTTTGGTTTGCCAGAAAACTTTCCTGTAAAACTCTATGTGAATTTGAAAAAACAGGTTTTAGACTTAGGATTTATGAATTCAGAAACAATGATTTTTTCTCAAGTTGAAGATCGAATAACGAACTGATTTACCTTGTAACAGAGTTTTATTGGTGGGTATAGAAAGCTTTGAACGCCAACTTTCTAACACTAGAAGCTCGTCACCTAGATCCTTTGTATCTACAGAAAATCACCTAGCTATGTGAAATTGGAAACCAAATCTGAATAGATTTGAGAAACATGATGATTTCCTTTCAATTTATAGATCAAATAATTAATGGGGTTTACCTTGTAACTGAGCATTATTAGTGGTTGTAGAAAGCTGGGAACGTTGCTTTCAGACCCAACAAACACATCACCTAACTTCTTCTGCATCAATGAGAAATTGCCTCGCAATACAGCTCTGCGAAACAAGAAAACCAAATCTAAACAGGTTTCAGAAATATAATGATTTTCTCCCAACTAGTATATTACGTAACGAAATGATTTTATAGCATAATTGAGATCTAAAAGTTGTTATGTCTTCCTTGCAACGAGATCTATTCGACCCAAGTTAAGTTCTCTGCGTATCTCTTTTATATATGGTTGTAACCTTCTTTTCAAACTACCAACTTAGCATTGTTTGAGAACATAAGGTAATTTACAATTGAGTGTTCAGTAATTTTGGCAAAATTTCACCGTCAAATTTGTCTCTCCATCTTTTTTAGGTCGTGACTCTTTTGTGACTTACTAAAAACTCTTATTTAGAGTTTTGATTTAAAACGTAGACCTACATTTAACGTTTGGAAGTTTATTGGGTTTGGACAGTAACATTTAAAATATACTCCCTCCGTTCCATTAAGATAAATGTTTTACAAAAATAAATTGTTTCACAAAGATGTATTTTTTATGTTTTCTATACAAAATTATAAATTTTAATAAAATTAATTGAATTTATTGAAAGATTATTGATTAAAATGCATTAGAATTTGATAATTTCTAAAAATGATGTATGATTAATGTGTTTTCTTAATATGTGTAAAAACACTAAAATATATATCTTTAAGGAACGGAGGGAGTATAATTTTTTTTTTTATTCGCGAGTAATCTGTAGTTAACACGTAAATTTGGGTGAAAAGATGTAAATCTACTAAATTTTATCTCTAATTTTGCATGTTAAACTTTTTTTCAAAAAAAAACTATGAACCTTCCGCCAAATAAGTTAAACGGAGTGGATCTGGCCCATTTTCCAACATAACTCACAAAGTCACAAGTACACTTCCAACATGTGGAAAACCCTTGAACGGTGAAGAACATTCATCATAAACTGCTGAAAACTTGACTAGTAAGAGTCGTCTCTCACTTCTCTATTTATTTTCAATATTTGCATGAAATGACTACTTGTGGAAATTAGTAGCATGAAATTATTTTAGTAATTAGAAAAGTTAGATTGTTAAACTATTATTGAGCTATAATTGTTATCCGATACAATTTTGCTCTAGTAGCAATATCTATAAACTATTATTTGCATAGTGTTTTTTTTCGTTTTAGAATTTTTACATTTTAATTCGACTAGTTAAATTTGTTGTTAACCTAAATAAATAATTATATTTATATATTAGATTAAATTATTAATTAAAATTAATAAGATAAAAATTATCCAAAAAATAAAAACAAGTTGAAAGTTTATTTAATTAGATAAGTGATTTAAAAATATTATCTATATTGTTATCCA
The DNA here is from genome assembly GCA_012274485.2 of Sinapis alba. Taxonomy (NCBI): domain Eukaryota; kingdom Viridiplantae; phylum Streptophyta; class Magnoliopsida; order Brassicales; family Brassicaceae; genus Sinapis; species Sinapis alba. Next base: position 2,819 of record MU110321.1, on the reverse strand, counting down.
AAAACTAAAAATATATTATAAAATATAAAATAATTTCTATATGTATTATAATGTTATCCATAAAGATATTTTCAATAAAAAAATAAAATTAAAAGACATAAAACACATAACTAAATATTAATCAAATAAAAATTTTAATTTTATATAATCTTGAATGATTTTAATTTTTTATTTATAATAAATATAATGTACAAATAAAATTTTAAAATATTTTCAATATATAAAAAAATTCAAATGAAAATAAAAATAATCTTTTAACTAATAATACAAATATTAATAAGTAACTATAGAATGATTATGTTCACATTTACATGTGTGAACGAAATACATAGTACAATAAAGTAATAACAACATATAATATAGTTTTGAAGAGTTCATTAGGGGTGAGAACCTATGGTTTGATTCGGTTTAGTTTAGTTTTATTACGACGCTTGCAATCAACCGTAGGATTTAAGTCAGTCGGCCGGCTGAACTCTCTAGAAATGTTAAGGAACTCTTCTATCCGCAAGAGCCTATACTGATGATACATGCTTATGTGATCTGCAAGTGGCGCTACATAAAATCGAAGTTGATGTAGTTGACATGTTTCACATGGCTTGCTATTATAAGAAAACGATGCACTTTATGGTATATATAAGGTTTTAATATAAGCACCTCTACATATTTTTTATACTCCATCGGTGTTATGATGATAATACACGTCTAATTTTGAGGATATATCAAATCATGGAATATGATTTTTTTTTCAACCAGAGCAAAGCATATTGTATTCGAATATCCCTGATATAGGAATATATATATATTCCTATAACTTTTAACTAATTTTCGAAAGTTAAATTTTACGTACAAAACATATAATTTCATCCACACATCAATTTAATGTCACATTGTTTTCAGGGCTACACGTCAAATTATCTAAATTCGAGTTGTTGTTTACTTTTCAAAGTCAAGGTAAAGCCAAGTCAAGCCAAAAACTTCATTGGACTTATTACGATATCTTGCTTGCGTTCTTAACAACCGTTTTGAACGACTTTTCCATGGCCATCATCACATTCTTAATTTATATGGCTGTATTTTTAATTTGTAAACGTTCTATGCATTTCTATTCCGTATATGAACTTTTTGTTGGCGTTGCCACACACATAGAGCTTATTTAGTCATGTTTAGTTCTTTTTTTTGGTAAGATAAATTATGTTTTGTTCTTGTAAGTTAAGATAGCTTAAAAAGACCACCGGCCTAACAAACCCTATTTTTCTTTAGAGCATGAACAATGGGGGATTTAAGGTGGGTTCTTAAGGGGTGGGGTCCACTTTTTTTTAAAAACCACCCTTTAAAACTCTTATGTAAGAACCCAGCTCTTACACTATTTGCGGGCCCCACTGACACGTGGCGGCCCGCAAGTAGTTAATTTTTTTTTTTTTTTTTTTTTTTTTTTAAAACGAAAAAGTAAAAAGAAAAAAAACCTAAGAACCCAAAGAGGGTTCTGGGTTAATCATGGTCTTATACGCTTATACCTAACAAATCCTAGTGATAGATAGTCGTTCTAGTATGTGGGACTGGGACGTGTTTACAAAACATGTCTATTGCAAATAAATTGATTTGTCGTGTATATATATAATATTCGTAGACTAATATTGTTATCTAACAAAAAAGCAAAAGATAAATGTTGAAAAAAGGATAAATGTTGAAAAGAGTATTCATATTTGATGGAAATCATCAAGAAAGGGTGACATAAAAAACTAAAATGTTAAAAACTGTAAAATAAAATGACAAAATGAATAAAAGATAGCAAAAGTATTTTCGAAATACTAAATTCAATAGAAGGCTATATATAACATACCAACAACTACGATGAAATGTGGTGCCACATATCTTTGCTGCTTTGACACCTTCCCTTCAGGATCGGGCATGATACACACGCATCTATACAAGTTAGTATCAAATGAATATGAAATTTGTATTCTAATTATTTTTATATAGCTGCTGTATCATAACTTTTATTTAAAATTGATATTGTCGAAAGTTATAATAAATGACACTCAAATATATATATCAAATTAATAACAGTAATCTTGCTCCTAAACGATCTATAAAAATTTCAAAAATCTTCTTTAATTTTAGTGTAAGAACCATATATCAATAGATGAGTTTTTAGTATATGTTCTTAGTTCTGTGTATATATAATATTAGAGAGTGCTGACAAAAAAAGGCAATTCTCTTAAATATTTTTTTTTTTTAAAATTTGTCACAAAATAGCACTCAACAAAAAAAAAAACTCCAAAATAGTCTCTTTTTATTTTCAAAATTTTAGTTTTAATTTTTGTTTTTTAAAATTTAAAACCTTAACCTCCAAACCAAACCCTTTAACTCTAAACCATAAGTCTTGATTACTTAAACTTAGAGGTATAAGTGTTTATTTATCTCTTTAATAAAACATTGGGCTTTTTGCAAAAGTGACTCAAAACTTGAAGTCAATTGCAAAACCAACCTCCGATTTTTTTGAAATTTTGATTTTCCCTTTTCACCCTAGAATTTCAGATAATTTACGAAAATGCCATTAATGTAATTTTTTTTTTTTCGAAAATGTGTGTATTACCATATCAGCCTCATCTTCATCAAATATTTACAATATTGCCATTGGCTTCAATACACCAACCACCATGAACAACCAATTTGAAGCTTTTAATGCTTCTAAAAATAGATTTTGACTTTCCTTTTTCGTTTGTAAAGGTTAAAAAACTTCATCTCTTTCACTTTCTCTCTTTAATCATCCAAAAATACAAAAGTGATTCAAAATTGGTTCATTTAACGAGTGGGGC
>MU110320.1:0-10613 GCA_012274485.2 Sinapis alba | reverse complement strand
AGGTCGGCTGCTATGAAGACTTTTGCTTTTCTAGTGATGCCGCCTTGCAAATTGTAAATAGTCTAGAGTTTGTAGTCATGGTCATCCTATGCTACACGTTTTGGGTTTCCTTAACTATTAACTAGTTGACCAAAACAAATATAACAGTTGTAACCACTAACCAATATTGATCTAGAAAGCTTAGTCTTTTCTTGGAAAATATCTTCATACAAGGTTCATTTGAAGCGAAAGAAAAGAGTTCTAATTGAGTTTGAATGGAAAATGTTGACCAATATGTATCTCACTATATAAATTTAAGAGTCCAAAAGTGTAATTTGGATTGGGATATGGAATATATCCACTAATAATTACCTGAACAAGTAATAAATTTTGTTTTTGCTAACTTAAAAGTTATATTCAAGTAATGTATATGCTTAAACTGGGTCTAAGTGGATGATAAGAATATAAATATAGAAAATATATAATAGCTTTGAACAGTATTCATATTGAAAAAGGTGGAGGTAGGAACTAGGAAGAAAAGAGAGGCTGAGACGGTGCGTCAATAAAGATTAGAAGACTATTCCAAGTCAAAATCCAAAATCAGAATAAAAGAATACTCAACTGGAACCAACCAACTTGTAATGTTTGGTCCAATTAGTTATTATGGAAACATTTGACTAAAACAAAAGAACCATCGTCAACTTTTTCTAATTTCTTCACGCGGTAATCTTCAAACCGTCCGGTTTACTTAAATTTGACGCAAACACTTAACCGGGATAATGGCGTTTGGGTAGTTTTGGTTTTCTCACTATAGAAGTGTGCGCCACAAATGATTCTTATACTTACATATTGTATCATTCTCTTTTTCTTCTCTTTTGAAAAGAACAGTTTTTTTTTAATATATCTTCCCAAACGAGCATAATAAGCAGTGACATACAACTTTCCAAACACATTTTGAAACAACAGATCATGTTATTTGTTTTTCAGTTCTCTTCTATTTCTATTGGTAAGTTCCTCACTAAATTTTTAAGTAGAGCAGTATTGGAGGAGATGTCTAAACTTATCTGGATCTTCTTTTGGAAGAAAATGAAACTCAACCACATGTTATTAGCTCAATCAAAAATGATTTTTTGCCATTGTGTTAAAAATCCCCAGTTCGAATGATTGCTTTGACGAAACTAATATTACATATTGTGATTTTGGATCAGAAAGATTACAGACTTGGTTCCAAACCTTTTGGTATTTTTTTTATAAAAAATGGAACTTTTCTAAATATTATGTTAGAGTTTGGAGAGGCTGTTGTGATCATCCTGCACACAGTTCAATTGATTAGCTTTGGTTTCTGCCTTTATCAAGATTCTGCACACAGTTCGAGCTTGAGTAAGAAGTTTCAATGGATTTTGAAGTGTATTTTTCTGGCCAAATGAGTGCGATTAATTCATTTCATGCTTTTCTCTCACCACAACACCCCTGGTTACGTTTTCTAACGTTTTGGAAGCTATTCCAGTTTTTCAGTGACATTTTTAAGAAATCTTTCTATACAAAAAAAATTAGGCTGTAGCATTCTTTTGCACAAGATAAGAAAAGAATCATGATCGTCGTAGCAAACAAGAGACTTCATATAAGTTGCATTGAAGTTTTTGCTAACTATGGTTATCTTGTTCTATAAATAAAATTTTAGTTTTTGTGGATTAACTCTCTTTTTAACTATAAATAATTTTTCAGTTTTTCTTGTCACAAAATTCAAACTTAGAAAATTAACAAAAGAAAAATATAAACTACAACTAGAACTAAAGAATTTTTCTTTTAAAAAGTCAATTTTGAGAATAAAAATAACAAAACACAACCAACAGTATAACAAATATTTAATGAAAATATATAATATAATTTTAGGTTGGTGAAATTTTTAGTTAATTGATAATAATTAAAACATATAATCTAATCAAATAATACATTAGTTTCAAAAATAAATAGCAAAATAAAATCAGAAGAAAAAAATAAGAAAATATATTTATAATATTTATTTTTCAGTTACAACCTAATAAAATATATTTTTATGAAAATATTGAAGTATAACAAAAGATAAATAATGAGATGGTGTTTTTTAAAAAATAGCAAAATGACGTGACTGTGACTGTACTGAAAAAAGAATGATTGTATTTTATTAGTATAAATTAAAAATGTATTGTTTATTTTTTAGCAATGAATTCATCATCACTTACTTTAATTCATGTATAACTAAAACATTTATACAAATGTTATATATTTTTGGACTAAATACAAATATTATAATTAACGGCTTCATTCTTATTGTCGAGATGTATACTGTTTTTCTAGTTCAAAAATATATAAAAATTATTTATAGTACTATTCGTCGTACTCATAGTTCGTTTTTTTTTTTTTTTTTTTTTTTTTTTTTTTTTTTTTTTTTTTTTTTTTTTTTTTTTTTTTTTTTTTTTTTTTTTTTTTGTCAACTACTCATAGTTCGTTTAATGTACCAAATATACTCTATGTACTTTTCAGTTTTCATATTATACTCCCTCCGTTTCAAATTAGATGTCGTTCTAGAATAGAATTTTTGTTTCAAAATAAGTGTTATTTTCGATTTTCAATGCAAAATTTATTGATAATATTCTCTATTCTATTTTTCTATTGGTTGATATATGGTTAGGTGTATTGGTAATAGTGTTTTTATTTTGAAAATATATAAAATTAAATGTTTCCTTAATCTGTGTGCATAAACCTAGAACGACAATTAATATGAAACGGAGGGAATATTATATTATCATACGTCGGATCCTTTTATAATATACGATCCCAGTTACTAACGTCTAAGTTATTTATTTCCAGTTTGGTGGAGTATGAATATGAAAATACTCTGACCTTGATTGGTAGTTTGTATAACGTCGGAATTACGTTAAAACTATTATTTTAATTTACCAATTTTTAAAATTAATTGAAAGTTAGGATTTAAAAGATTATTTGTAGAATTATTATTTTTATATTATTTTAACATTTTAAATAAATATTAATAATTTCAAATGATAAATTATTATACAACAATAAAATTATTATCTGCTTTAATATAAATATTATAAACTGTTAATTATATAGCATTATAATCATATTAAAAGTATGCTACATAGTTATAATAAGAAAACCAGCTGTATCATGCCACAACAATTTACTTTCATTTTTATATAACATTCATGCTATAAAAACAATAAGCCGAGATTTCATTTGGTAATTTAAAATAGGATATGACTGTACCTAAAAGAGTACATGCATGAAACCCGTGTGTATATGCACGGAATTCAAAAACTAGAGCATGAATCAGATAGACAGATCCTTAAGATGCATTGTACACTAACCCGTCCTCTAATTTTGAAACTTAGAGACCACAACATATATTAAAACTGCTGAAAAACATATCTTCTAACTGTGATTTCAATAGTTTTATAAAAAGATATGAAGATTTTGTGGTGATGATACTAAGACAAACGAACAAGTTTGGAAATCCCATCTTGTCGGAATCTCCAACTCTTCGTGGCGTCCTAATATTGTTAAATATGTTTATTTTATCTTTTATCCGATGTACACCGAACTTGACTTTTTATAACTTGAAGGACAATTTGCCTCCCAGCCCTACCAAAAAGATAAGAAGCTCAAATATTTTTTTTGAAAATTATTAGTCAACTATAATACATATAAATTAAAATATTTTTTTGGCATGCTCATAAAAAGGTTAACTAATGTATGCTATATATGTATATCATTGATAACCTTGCAGTTATAAAAATATATGATAAAAAGTGTTGAATTTTTGTCTTATTTGCTTCTAAATTTTTTAAGTTATATAATAGTGGACGGTACGTTACCTCACGTATAAAACTAAATACACATCTCCTGTATTTTATGGCTTATTTTCACTTCCTCTTTTGTCTGGTTTTGTTTTCTAATGGTTTAATCCAGCAAAAAATTGAAAACATACAAACATAAATGGTTGCGTGGGTAGTGAGTCAGATATCTAACGCAAATTAAATCATTGATGAATCATATATATTACTAATCATATCCCTTGGATTTTTTTTTATATCCAAGGGATATTACTAATCATATCCCTTGGATAATATTGAAGAAATTATGCAACATATATATATATATATGTATAACAATAGGACTTCAAACGTGTTTTTTTTTACTTCAAAAATTTATATCGAGTATATATATATATTAATTTGCTTATAAATTATGTTTCAGCCATATGATGCTAATTAATTTTTCATGCATGCAACTGGTGATTGTATCTTAAAAACAAAGTTGAATATTGAAACATTCTTCCAACTATTATTATTTACAATACTTATATTCTATGGGAAACACAATGCAATCATCCACTTTAATAAAGAATTATAAAATGAAAACAAAAACAAAAACTTTACAAGTTGTATTCGAATGCATTTCACCTATTTTAATATAATTTTCAGATGAAAAAAAAACTTACAAGTTACAAGCATAATGGTACGACACATGGACCAACGAAGAAATGACATATTAAGTAAGACTTTTGAATTTAAGAACTGTCATGTTTAATTCCTTTCAGAAAACATTTGCTTTCCAAAGAAAAATGAATTTAAAATGGTCCAGACCTCATCCGAAAGATGTACATGCCATTCATAATTAATGTTAAGTGAGTGTAGTGAAACGTTCCTTCATCATTACATATAATATCCATATTAAGTTCTTCTAGTGTAGTTTATACATATTTCTAGGTAAATGTCCGTGTAATTTGGATCATTCTTACTAATGCATTTTTCTTGATATAAATATATAGAAAAGAAAGAAACAACTTTTTTTTTTGGTAAAAAGAAACTCACAACTTCTTATCGACGCCGGATATATCATGCTGCATCTTCTCCTAAAAAACAAATTAGCTAAGAGAAACCTACCGGATAATTAGTAATCTAAGGTTTGATACGGCATGTATTAAAAAGTTTCTTTTAATTTTCTTATTCTTTTAGTATTGTTGAAGAAGTTAGATAATTTTTCTTTTTGAAAAAGGGCTTAAGAAGTTAGATAGTTGTTCACTGAATCGTGCATTGGCGTGGCAATATCTTTATTCCTCACCGCTTATCTTGTATGTCCAAAGTAAGCTCCCCCTCGTTTATTATACTAGTCGCTAACCATCTTATAAATACACATATATAATTCAGTTGACATGAACCAATGATAAAAAACATGAGTGGATGAATATATAAAATAAAATAAAATAAAATAAAATAAAATAAAAGAATATAGTAATGTTGAAGGAACACAGCTGGTATCATCTCTCATTGTCGACCCCACAAGTTGACTGATCGTGTTCATCTTCATGCATGACTTTATTTCATTTATTTAACTACGACTTGTTCACAAATGATTGTAACAGTTTTAGAATCTCTTGCTTTCTCATCATCATGGATAAAATCTTACTCAATTGTTATATTCTCTTCTATTCATCAACAAGTACATCTCCAACCTATATATATAGTTGGTCAAGATCAAGAACTACTGAAACAACAAACGAACAAAAAGAAGAGAAGAAGAAAGACAAGAGTTGAAGAAGGTTAGAGAGATGGACCTTTTTGTTGATTGTGAATTGGAGTCTCTCATGGGGATGTTTAACCTTGGTCAATGTTCATCATCTAAGGAGGAGAGACCACGAGATGAGATGCTCGGCTTCTCTAGCCTTTACAATGATCATCTTCATCATCATCATCATCAGAACAATGTATTGTCTTCTGATCATCATGCTCTCTTAATTCCTGATATGTTCCCGTTTGGCGCAATGCCGGGAGGTAATCTTCCGACCATGTTTGATTCTTGGGATCAAAATCACCTCCAAGAAACGGCAGAGCTTAAAAGGAAACTAGTTAACGTAGAGCATGTACACAACACTGGCGTCACAAGACATGTAAGTTCACGATCAAATATTTTGAATGTTTTACTTTTATTCATGTAACTATGCAATAAACTAAATATATTTAACGTTAACGCGGTATAGGAGCTTGTCAAAGCTAAGAAAAAGCAGAGGGTAAGCCCGGAAAGCAATACAGTTGAGGAAAGCAACACTAAAGGGAGAGATGGTCATAGCCAAAGCAACAGTTCAGATGATGAAAAAGCTTCGGTCGCAAGTGTTAAAGGCAAAACAAGAGCCGCGAAAGGGGCAGCTACTGATCCTCAAAGCCTTTATGCTCGGGTAAGGAAACATGTGAAAATTTCACACACACCCCAGTGCCGGCTAATTAGGAAGACAAGCGGTGGCGGCCGCTCCATGCCCAAACCCACATCCTTTCGTATTTTAATAGCTAAAAGTCCATTTTTATTATAAATACATATTTTTACATCAATTTTTTTTTTAAAATAATTTAGATTGAAAAGAGTCCATATTTTTTATGTATACAGTTTTGTTTTCATCACAAAATATATATTACTGATTAAATTTTAAAAATAAAAGAAAATTATTTAAGACTTTAAGTAAACATATAATTTAAGAGGTTAAGAAAAAAAATTGCCCTAGAATCCATAAAAAAGTGTTGCACCCCATTATACGTTTAAAGGATTTTTAATAATGGTCAAAAAAAAATTTCAGAAACGAAGAGAGAAGATTAACGAAAGGCTCAAGACACTGCAAAGCCTTGTACCGAACGGGACAAAAGTGGATATAAGCACCATGCTTGAAGAAGCGGTCCACTACGTGAAGTTCTTGCAGCTTCAAATCAAGGTATGTAAGAAAATTAGGGTTTCTTTTGGAAGCTGGTTTTAGGGTTATAAGATATTTACATAACATCTTTGTTTCAACAAATAACATCTATATATGTTCTAACTAACCAAAACGCATATGTTATAAAATGTAGTTGTTAAGCTCGGATGAGCTATGGATGTACGCACCATTGGCTTACAATGGACTCGACATGGGATTCGATCACAACCTTTTGCCTCGGCTTATGTGAAGGACTTATACAAGTTATACAATAAAGAAAAGTTATACAATCTAATAGTAAAGAAACCGATTTAGGACATATGAACCCTTTAATTGGGCGATACCACAGAGAGAAGTGTACTTCCAGAATGTACCACTCCCTTGTTGTCAGAGCAAGGGAGATACTTTTGATTGGATTTATGTAACTTTGAAATGGTCATAATATATATGTATATATATATATATATATATTAAGAATTTTAGGTTGAGAATTCTTCATTAGGATTGTTATTATGTTTTCAACTTCCTTTTGTCTTTTTCTTCATTATGATTCTAAGAACTTCTAGTACTTATTAAAATATGTAAAAAGTCAACTAGGACTAATAAAATAACAGTCTTTCCTCGCACAATTTTGAGAACAAAATATATAGTAAGATAAAACTATTAAAAAGATATAGTTAAATCATTCGACCGGCTGTAGTTGACTAATATTAGTTAAATAAAAAAATAAAATAAAAAATGGTGAACAAAACAATCCACAGTTTTGAAATGTGGAGAAACACTATCATAGCTAGAGTTTATTCCAAAGTCATGTCTCACGTGAAATATGGTCACCAGCACCGGTTCCAACCCCAACTAGTACTTACGTACGTGATGCAACATAATGTGATCAGAGCTTTCAAAATGTTCTCAAAGAAACATTTTTACTATGTTTTAGTATTCCTCTTTTTATTTTATGTGGAGAATTTGGAAATTCAGAAAGGCTAATGTATATGAAAAAAAGTCAGTGAAGTATCTACCGAACATGGTTAACACTTATATTGCATATGCACATGCTTGTGAGGAAGCAAATAAGATGCAAGTACCCAAGAATTCGAAATTGACAGACAAAGAATAGACAGTTTATCGACGGCAACATCGATTTGGCGTTTTTTCCTCGTGCCACCGTTTTGGATAATTGTCCAAATTCATTGCGGGTCGTGTTGTGGTTTCTCTTTGAGGTTAATTCGATTAATTATCTTTTGAAGAAGTTGTAGGAGCCGTGTATCTTGGGGGTTTGAGGTGGGTCTCATCAATTTTAATAGCCGTGTGTATCCCTCAATTTTTCAATCCAACTACTCCTACAACTAGTTCCACCCTCTCCCCGTTTCTATCTCTCTCTTCACTTAGGCAAATGGATTTTCTCTTCCAGAAGCCCCGCTCCGGGTGGAATAGGGATCATGGATAGTTTGTATCCAGCAAAATTAAAGTCCAGCTCAAGGTGGTGGCAGTTTTGTTAATTACTTGCCGCAAGACGAAACCATAGCCGCTGGTCTCGGTCCCGAGAATGGAGGTTTGGATCCAACAGAGTCTCAGGGAGTGGTGGATCTCCTCAATAGAGAGCTCACAAGGTTGCTCTAGCTTAATTCTAGACACATTCCATGAACCTATGGACAGGGCTGGCCCTGGGTCAAAACTGACGAAACCCATATTTTAGACGTCGAATTATATTATATATTTGAAAGGCAGTGAATTCAAAAGTTTACTATAGTTTTGTGATTTGAGCTGTTATATGTAATAGAGAGACGGATGGTTCGATTCTTCTTAGACCATGATTAACCCCGGGTTCTTAGCGTAATTTAAGACATTTAAAAACTGGTTCTTAACTTTTTCTTTGTTAAAGTTAAGAACCGGTTCTTAATTTACGCTAAGAACTCCACCCTAAGAACCCGAGGTTAATCATGCTCTTAGTTGTATTTTAAGATATACATTTGTATGGATGGGTTTAATGTTGTTCGGCTTTAGGCGCCAAAATGTGCTGGATCGGGCCTGCCCGTTTGTATATGCACTGACTTCAAAGTTAGAGGAGTCATAATCAGTTTAAGAAAGCAATAAACAGGTAGGCAAATCCGTAAGGTGCATTGGACTTTACCCGTTCACTCAGAGACAACTTAAACATATCTTCAAGCTGTGATTTCAATAAATTTATTTTAAAGTTATTAAGATTTTATGTGGGTATGATCTTATGACAAAAGAATGAGTTTGAATCTCATCTTGTCGGAATCTCCAACTCCATTTCGTGCCGTCCTAGTATTGTTAAATATGTTTCTTTATCATTTATCCGATGTACATACCTAACTTGGCTTTTTATAACTCTTAAGACAATTTGCCTCCCACCCCTATTTAAAAGACAAAAAGTTCAGATAACCTTTTAAAATTATTTAAGAGTCAACTATAATACGTACAAAGTAGCTTATTCTTTTGGCATGCCCATGACAAGGTTAATTAATGTATTACTACATATATCATTGATAACAAGGGATATATAAACATATAATATGAAGTTTATGGCTCATTTTCACATCTTCTTTTGTTTAATTTAGTTTTCTATTATCAATCGTAGCAACTACAATTATACTTTGAGTTCTAGTTTTAATTTGTATTCTGAACTTAATTAGTCATAAAGGACACTTACAATAATATATGCAACATATATATATGCATATACATTACTCCAGGACTTCAAAAGCTTATGTCAAGTATATATATGAACGTAAATTGGATTTAATTACCACCCGTATGTTTCTGGTTTTAAAAGTATGCAATTCATCTTAGCAAAAAAAATTTGAAAAAATGTGTGCAGTTGATTGCATCTTAAAAAAACAAAATTGACTAGCTCTAATGAAAGTGTTTCAAAAAAAAAAAAAAAAAAAAAAAAAAAAAAAAAAAAAAAAAAAAAAAAAAAAAAAAAAAAAGACTAGCTCTAATGAAACATTCTTCTAAAGTTTTTTTTTTTTTTTTTTGAAAAGAGGCCTTCTCATTCTTCTAAAGTATTACTATTTACAATATAAATTATGGAAAGACAATACACTAATCAATCCTAATACTAGATTTAGAAAAGGCAAACAAAACTTACAAGTTACAAGCATAATGGAATGGTATCCGATTGTAAATAAATGAGTATAGTGTAAATATTTATTCATCAAAACATATCCTTATCCACATTATTTTCTTTATAGAATATAGTTTATAAATATATCCAGGAAAATATCAGTATGACTTTGGATCATTCTTACGAATGATTGTTTCTTGATATATATATATGCCAGAACAAAACAAAAGAAGAAGATAAAAGCTCAAAGCTTCAACAATATAAGTTATCGACGCCGGATATATCATGCTGCATCTTCTCTTGAAAAACAAATTAGTAACTTAAGGTTTAATACGGCATGGATTAAAATGTTTCCTTTATTTTCTTGTTCTTTTAGTGTTTTTTTTTGTTCTTTAGTGTTGTTCAAGTTGCGATAATGATTCCATTAATCGTGCATTGGCGTGGCTATATATTTTATTATTCACCGCTTCTCTTATGTGGCCAATGTTAACTCTCTCTCATTATTATACTAATCTCTAACGATCTTATACATATATATTTGAATGGATGGTTATATCAAAATAATATATTAATGTATCGTGAAGGAACAAAGCTGGTCTAATCCCTCATTGTCGACCCCACAAGTTGACTGGTCGTGTTCCTCATCATGCATGGTTTCATTTTAAGTACGACTTGTTCACGACACAAATGATTGTAATTAGTTTAAGAATCTCTTGATTTCTCTTCATCATCACCAAATCTTCCTCAATTATACATCAAGTGCATCTCCAACCTATATATATAGTTGCAAAAGATCAAGAA
>MU110315.1:0-10713 GCA_012274485.2 Sinapis alba | reverse complement strand
GTTCCCCCTGTCCAGAATGGATAAATGCAAGGTAACTTCTCATCTTGCCTTATTTACCTTCTTCCAAAGTTACTGAGGTAACTTTCCAAAAGTTACTGTGGTAACTTTTGGAGTTACTGTCTCAACCTCAACACTTCTCTTCTCTAATTGATCCTTGAACCTCCAAGACTCCATCTCTTCATTACCTTCCTCTCAACAAGTTATGTTGAAGAAGTTATTCCACTTTCAAATCAGGATATTCATGTTTAGACTGTTTGGACATATGTCAAGTTCTTAAAGCTTCTAATTAAACCAGGATGAAACACTATGTAAGAAGCTTGATTTGGAACCATTAATCAGTGGAGAGTCTTTCATGAAGTTGGATAAATCTCATAGGAGTTATGTTGAAGAAGTTATTCAACTTTCTAATCAGGACATCCATATTTAGACTGTTTGGACATTTGGCAAGTTCTTCAAGCTTCTAATCAAACCAGGATTAATCACTATGTAAGAAGCTTGATTTGAAACCATTAATCAGTGGATAATCTTTTATGAAGTTGGATAAATCTCATAGGAGTTATGTTGAAGAAGTTATTCCACTTTCTAATCATGATATCCGTGTTTAGACTGTTTGGACATAGGGCAACTTCTTCAAGCTTCTAATCAAACCAGGATGACTCACTATTTAAGAAGCTTGATTTGGAACCATTAATCAGTGGAGAGTGTCCATGAAGTTGAATAAATCCCAGATGAGGTATGTTAAAGAAGTTATTCCACTTTCTAATTAGGATATCCATGTTTAGCATGTTTGGACATATGGCAAGTTATTCAAGCTTCTAATCAAAACAGGATGAATCACTATGTAAGAAGATTGATTTGGAACCATTAACCAGTGGAGAGGCTTTCATGAAGTTGGATAAATCTCATAGGAGTTATATTGAAGAAGTTATTCCACTTTCTAATAAGGATATCCATGTTTAGACTGTTTGAACATATGACAAATTCTTCAAGCTTTTAATCAAGCCAGGATGAATCACTATGTAAGAAGCTTGATTTGGAACCATTAATCAGTGGAGAGTTTCCATGAAGTTGAATAAATCCCATAGGAGGTATGTTAAAGAAGTTATTCCACTTTCTAATGAGGATATCCATGTTTAGCCTGTTTGGACATATGGCAAGTTCTTCAAGGTTCTAATCAAACCAGGATGAATTACAAAGTATGAAGCTTGATTTGGAACCATTAATCAGTGGAGAGTGTCCTTGAAGTTGAATAAACCCCATAGGAGGTATATTAAAGAAGTTATTTTACTTTCTAATCAGAATATCCATGTTTAGCATGTTTGGACATATGGCAAGTTCTTCAAGCTTCTAATCAAACAAGGATGAATCACTATGTAAGAAGCTTTATTTGGAACCATTAATCAGTGGAGAGTGTCCATGAAGTTGAATAAATCTCATAAGAGGTATGTTAAAGAAGTTATTCCACTTTCTAATCAGGATATCCATGTTTAGCATGTTTGGACATATGGGAAGTTCTTCAAGCTTCTAATAAAACAAGGATGAATCACTATGTAAGAAGCATGATTTTGAACCATTAATCAGTGGAAAGTCTTTATGAAGTTGGATAAATCTCATAGGATCTTGTTGAAGAAGTTATTCCACTTTCTAATCAGGATATCCATGTTTAGACTGTTTGGACATATGTCAAGTTCTTTAAGCTCCTAATCAAAACAGGATGAAACACTATGTAAGAAGCTTTATTTGGAACCATTAATCAGTGGAGAGTCTTTCATGAAGTGGATAAATCTCATAGGAGTTATGTTGAAGAAGTTATTCCACTTTCTAATCAGGACATCCATGTTTAGACTGTTTGGACATTTGGCAAGTTCTTCAAGCTTCTAATCAAACTAGGATGAATCACTTTGTAAGAAGCTTCATTTGGAACAATTAATCAGTAGAGAGTGTCCATGAAGTTGAGTAAATCCCATAAGAGGTATGTTAAAGAAGTTATTCCACTTTCTAATCAGGATATCCATGTTTAGCCTGTTTGGACATATTGCAAGTTCTTCAAGCTTCTAATCAAACCAGGAAGAATTACTATGTATGAAGCTTGATTTGGAACCATTAATCAGTGGAGAGTGTCCATGAAGTTGAATAAATCCCATAAGAGGTATGTTAAAGAAGTTATTCTACTTTATAATCAGGATATCCATGTTTAGCTTGTTTGGACATATGGCAAGTTCTTCAAGCTTCTAAACAAACCAGGATGACTCACTATGTAAGAAGTTTGATTTGTAACCATTAATCAGTAAAGAGTGTCCACGAAGTTGAATAAATCCCATAAGAGGTATGTTAAAGTAGTTATTCCACTTTCTAATCAGGATATTCATGTTTAGACTGTTTGGACATATGTCAAGTTCTTAAACCTTCTAATCAAACCAGGATGAAACACTATGTAAGAAGCTTGATTTGGAACCATTAATCAGTGGACAGTGTCCATGAAGTTGAATAAATCCCATAAGAGGTATGTTAAAGAAGTTATTCCACTTTCTAATCAAGATATCCATGTTTAGCCTATTTGGACATATGACAAGTTCTTCAAGCTTCTAATCAAACCAGGATGACTCACTATGTAAGAAGCTTGATTTGGAACCATTAATCAGTGGAGAGTGTCCATGAAGTTGAATAAATCCCATAGGAGGTATGGTAAAGAAGTTATTCCACTTTCTAATCATGATATCCATGTTTAGCCTGTTTGGACTTATGACAAGTTCTTCAAGCTTCTAATCAAACCAGGATGAATAACTATGTAAGAAGCTTGATTTGGAACCATTAATCAGTAAATAGTATCCATGAAGTTGAATAAATCCCATAAGAGGTATGTTAAAGAAGTTATTCCACTTTCTAATCAGGATATCCATATTTAGCCTGTTTAGACATATGGCAAGTTATTCAAGCTTCTAATCAAACCATGATGAATCACTATGTAAGAAGCTTGTTTTGGAACCATTAATCAGTAAAAAGTGTCCACGAAGTTGAATAAATCCCATAAGAGGTATGTTAAAGAAGTTATTCCACTTTCTAATTAGGATATTCATGTTTAGACCGTTTGGACATATGTCAAGTTCTTAAACCTTCTAATCAAACCAGGATGAAACACTATGTAAGAAGCTTGATTTGGAACCATTAATAAGTGGAGAGTCTTTCATGAAGTTGGATAAATCTCATAGGAGTTATGTTGAAGTAGTTATTCCACTTTCTAATCAGGGAATCCATGTTTAGACGGTTTGGACATTTGGCAAGTACTTCAAGCTTCTAATCAAACCAGGATTAATCACTATGTAAGAAGCTTGATTTGGAACCATTAATCAGTGGAGAGTGTCCATGAAGTTGAGTAAATCCCATAAGAGGTATGTTAAAGAAGTTATTCCACTTTCTAATCAGGATATCCATGTTTAGCCTGTTTGGACATATTGCAAGTTCTTCAAGCTTCTAATCAAACCAGGATGAATTACTATGTATGAAGCTTGATTTGGAACCATTAATCAGTGGAGAGTGTCCATGAAGTTTAATAAATCCCATAAGAGGTTTGTTAAAGAAGTTATTCCACTTTCTAATCAGGATATCTATGTTTAGCATGTTTGGACATATGGAAAGTTCTTCAAGCTTCTGAACAAACCAGGATGACTCACTATGTAAGAAGCTTGATTTGGAACCATTAATCAGTGAAGAGTGTCCATGAAGTTGAATAAATCACATAAGAGGTATGTTAAAGAAGTTATTCCACTTTCTAATCATGATATCCATGTTTAGCATGTTTGGACATATGGCAAGTTATTCAAGCTTCTAATCAAACCAGGATGAATCACTATGTAAGAAGATTGATATGGAACCATTAATCAGTGGAGAGTGTCCATGAAGTTGAATAAATCCCATAAGAGGTATGTTAAAGAAGTTATTCCACTTTCTAATTGGATATCCATGTTTGGACTGTTTGGACATATGTCAAGTTTTTCAAGCTTCTAACCAAACAAGAATGAAACACTATGTAAGACGCTTGATTTGGAACCAATAATCAGTGGAGAGTCTTTCATGAAGTTGCATAAATCTCATAGGAGTTATGTTGAAGAAGTTATTCCACTTTCTAATCATGACATCCATGTTTAGACTGTTTGGACATTTGACAAGTTCTTCACGCTTCTAATCAAACCAGGATGAATCACTATGTAAGAAGCTTGATTTGGAACCATTAATCAGTGGATAGTGTCCATGAAGTTGAATAAATCCCATAGGGGGTATGGTAAAGAAGTTATTCCACTTTCTAATCATGATATCCATGTTTAGCCTGTTTGGACTTATGGCAAGTTCTTCAAGCTTCTAATCAAACCAGGATGAATCACTATGTAAGAAGCTTGATTTGGAACCATTAATCAGTAAAGAGTGTCCATGAAGTTGAATAAATCCCATAAGAGGTATGTTAAAGAAGTTATTCCATTTTCTAATCAGGATATCCATGTTTAGCATGTTTGGACATATGGAAGGTTATTCAAGCTTCTAATCAAACCATGATGAATCACTATGTAAGAAGCTTGATTTGGAACCAATAATCAGTAAAGAGTGTCCACGAATTTTAATAAATCCCATAAGAGGCATGTTAAAGAAGTTATTCAATTTTCTAATCATGATATCCATGTTTAGCCTGTTTGGACATATGGCAAGTTATTCAAGCTTCTAATCAAAACAAGATAAATCACTATGTAAGAAGCATGATTTTGAACCATTAATCAGTGGAAAGTCTTTATGAAGTTGGATAAATCTCATAGGAGTTATAATGAAGAAGTTATTCCACTTTCTAATCAGGATATCCATGTTTAGACTGTTTGGACATATATCAAGTTCTTCAAGCTTCTAATCAAACCAAGATGAAACGCTATGTAAGAAGCTTGATTTGGAACCATTAATCAGTGGAGAGTCTTTCATGAAGTTGGATAAATCTCATAGGAGTTATGTTGAAGAAGTTATTCCATTTTCTAACCAGGACATCCATGTTTAGACTGTTTGGAAATTTGGCAAGTTCTTCAAGCTTCTAATAAAACTAGGATGAATCACTATGTAAAAAGCTTGATTTAGAACCATTAATCAGTGGAGAGTGTCCATGAAGTTGAGTAAATACCATAAGAGGTATGTTAAAGAAGTTATTCCACTTTCTAATCAGGATATCCATGTTTAGCCTGTTTGGACATATGTCAAGTTCTTCAAGCTTCTAATAAAACCAGGATAAATCACTATGTAAGAAGCTTGATTTGGAACCATTAATCAATGGAGATTCTTTCATAAAGTTGGATAAATCTCATAGGAGTTATGTTGAAGAAGTTATTCCACTTTCTAATCGGAATATCCATGTTTAGACTGTTTGGACATATGGCAAGTTCTTCAAGCTTCTAATCAAACCAGGATGAATCACTATGTAACAAGCTTGATTTGGAACCATTAATCAGTGGAGAGTGACCATGAAATTGAATAAATCCCATAGGAAGTATGTTAAAGAAGTTATTCCACTTTCTAATTAGGATATCCATGTTTAGCCTTTTTGGATATATGGCAAGTTCTTCAAGCTTCAAATAAAACCAGGATGAATCGCTATGCAAGAAGCTTGATTTGGAACCATTAATCAGTGGACAGTGTCCATGAAGTTGAGTAAATCCCATAAGGGGTATGTTAAAGAAGTTATTCCACTTTCTATTCAGGATATCCATGTTTAGCCTATTTGGACATATGACAAGTTCTTCAAGCTTCTAATCAAACCAGGATGAATCACTATGTAAGAAGCTTGATTTGGAACCATTAATCCGTGGATAGTCTTTTATGAAGTTGGATAAATCTCATAGGAGTTATGTTGAAGATGTTATTTCACTTTCTAATCAGGATATCCATGTTTACACTGTTTGGACATATGGCAAGTTCTTCAAGCTTCTAATCAAACCAGGAAGAATAACTATGTAAGAAGCTTGATTTGGAACCATTAATCAGTGGAGAGTGTCCATGAAGTTTAATAAATCCCATATGAGGTATGTTAAAGAAGTTATTCCACTATCTAATCAGGATATCCATGTTTAGCCTGTTTGGAGATATGGCAAGTTCTTCAAGCTTCTAATCAAACCAGGATGAATCACTATGTAAGAAGCTTGATTTGGAACCATTAATCAGTGGAGAGTGTCCATGAAGTTGAGCAAATCCCATAAGAGGTATGTTAAAGAAGTTATTCCACTTTCTAATCAGGATATCCATGTTTAGCCTGTTTGGACATATGGCAAGTTCTTCAACCTTCTAATCAAACCAGGATGAATCACTATGTAAGAAGCTTGATTTAGAACCATTAATCAGTGGATAGTTTTTTCTGAAGTTGGATAAATCTCATAGGAGTTATGTTGAAGAAGTTATTCCACTTTCTAATCAGGATATCCATGTTTACACTGTTTGTACATATGGCAAGTTCTTCAAGCTTCTAATCAAACTAAAATGAATCACTATGTAAGAAGCTTGATTTGGAACCATTAATCAGTGGAGAATCTTTCATGAAGTTGAGTAAATCCCATAGGAGTTATGTTAAAGAAGTTATTCCACTTTCTAATCAGGATATCCATGTTTAGACTGTTTGGACATATGGCAAGTTCTTCAAGCTTCTAATCAAACCAGGATGAATCACTATGTAAGAAGCTTGATTTGAAACCATTAATCAGTGGAAAGTGTCCATGAAGTTGAATAAATCCCATAGGAGGTATGTTAAAGAAGTTATTCCGCTATCTAATCAGGATATCCATGTTTAGCCTGTTTGGACATATGGCAAGTTCTTCAAGCTTCTAATCAAACCAGGATGAATCACTATGTAAGAAGCTTGATTTGGAACCATTAATCAGTGGAGAGTGTCCATGAAGTTGAGTAAATCCCATAAGAGGTATGTTAAAGAAGTTATTCCACTTTCTAATCAGGATATCCATGTTTAGCCTGTTTGGACATATGGCAAGTTCTTCAAGCTTCTAATAAAACCAGGATGAATCACTATGTAAGAAGCTTGATTTAGAACCATTAATCAGTGGATAGTTTTTTATGAACTTGGATAAATCTCATAGGAGTTATGTTGAAGAAGTTATTCCACTTTCTAATCAGGATATCCATGTTTAGCATGTTTGGACATATGGCAAGTTCTTCAAGCTTCTAATCAAACCAAAATGAATCACTATGTAAGAAGCTTGATTTGGAACCATTAATCAGTGGAGAGTGTCCATGAAGTTGAGTAAATCCCATAAGAGGTATGTTAAAGAAGTTATTCCACTTTCTAATCAGGATATCCATGTTTACCCAGTTTGGACATATGGCAAGTTCTTCAAGCTTCTAATCAAACCAGGATGAGTCACTATGTAAGAAGCTTTATTTGGAACCATTAATCAGTGAAGAGTCTTTCATGAAGTTGGATAAATCTCATAGGAGTTATGTTGAAGAAGTTATTCCACTTTCTAATTAGGATATCCATGTTTAGCCTGTTTGGACATATGGCAAGTTCTTTAAGCTTCTAATCAAACCAGGATGAATCACTATGTAAGAAGCTTGATTTGGAACCATTAACCAGTGGATAGTTTTTTATGAACTTGGATAAATCTCATTGGAATTATGTTGAAGAAGTTATTCCACTTTCTAATCAGGATATCCATGTTTACAATGTTTGGACATATGTCAAGTTCTTGAAGCTTCTAATCAAACCAGGATGAATCACTATGTAAGAAGTTTGATTTGGAACCATTAATCAGTGGAGTGTCTTTCATGAAGTTCGATAAATCTCATAGGAGTTATGTTGAAGAAGTTATTCCACTTTCTAATCAGGATATCAATGTTTAGACTGTTTGGACATATGGCAAATTCTTCAAACTTTTAATCAAGCCAGGATGAATCACTATGTGAGAAGCTTGATTTGGAACCATTAATCAGTGGAAAGTGTCCATGAAGTTGAATAAATCCCATAGGAGGTATGTTAAAGAAGTTTGTCCACTTTCTAATCAGGATATCCATGTTTATCCAGTTTGGACATATGACAAGTTCTTCAAGCTTATAATCAAACCAGGATGAATCACTATGTAAGAAGCTTGATTTGGAACAATTAATCAGTGGAGAGTGTCTATGAAGTTGAATAAATCCCATAAGAGGTATGTTAAAGAAGGTATTCCACTTTCTAATCATGATATCCATGTTTAGACTGTTTGGACATATGGCAAGTTCTTCAAGCTTCTAATCAAACCAGGATGAATCACTATGTAAGAAGCGTGATTTGGAACCATTAATCAATGGATAATGTCCATGAAGTTGAATAAATTCCATAAGAGGTATGTTAAAGAAGTTGTTCCACTTTCTAACAAGGATATCCATGTTAGCCTTTTTGGATATATGGCAAGTTATTCAAGCTTCTAATCAAACCAGGATGAATCACTATGTAAGAAGCTTGATTTGGAACCATTAATCAGTGGAGAGTGTCCATGAAGTTGAGTAAATCCCATAAGAGGTATGTTAAAGAAGTTATTCCACTTTCTAATCAGGATATCCATGTTTATCCAGTTTGGACATATGGCAATTTCTTCAAGCTTCTAATCAAACCAAGACGAGTCACTATGTAAGAAGCTTGATTTGGAACCATTAATCAGTGGAGAGTGTCCATGAAGTTGAATAAATCCCATAGGAGGTATGTTAAAGAAGTTATTCCACTTTCTAATCAGGTTATCCATGTTTAGCCAGTTTGGACATATGGCAAGTTATTCAAGCTTCTAATCAAACCAGGATGAATCACTATGTAAGAAGCTTGATTTGGAACCATTAATCAGTGGAGAGTCTTTCATGAAGTTGAATAAATCTCATAGGAGTTATGTTGAAGAAGTTATTCCGCTTTCTTATTAGGATATCCATGTTTAGCATGTTTGGACATATGGCAAATTCTTCAATCTTCTAATCAAACCAGGATGACTCACTATGTAAGAAGCTTGATTTGGAACCATTAATCAGTGGAGAGTGTCTATGAAGTTGAATAAATCCCATAGGAGGTATGTTAAAGAAGTTTGTCCACCTTCTAATCAGGATATCCATGTTTAGCATGTTTGGACATATGGCAAGTTCTTCAAGCTTCTAATCAAACCAGGATGAATCAATATGTAAGAAGCTTGATTTGGAACCATTAATCAGTGGAGAGTGTCCATGAAGTTGAGTAAATCCCATAAGAGGTATGTTAAAGAAGTTATTCCACTTTCTCATCAGGATATCCATGTTTATCCAGTTTGGACATATGGCAAGTTCTTCAAGCTTCTAATCAAATTAGGATGAATCACTATGTAAGAAGCTTGATTTGGAACCATTAATCAGTGAAGAGTCTTTCATGAAGTTGGATAAATCTCATAGGAGTTATGTTGAAGAAGTTATTGCACTTTCTAATCAGGATATCCATGTTTAGCCTGTTTGGACATATGGCAAGTTCTTTAAGGTTCTAATCAAACCAGGATGAATCACTATGTAAGAAGCTTGATTTGGAACCATTAATCAGTGGATAGTTTTTTATGAACTTGGATAAATCTCATAGGATTTATGTTGAAGAAGTTATTCCACTTTCTAATCAGGATATCCATGTTTAGACTGTTTCGACATATGTCAAGTTCTTGAAGCTTCTAATCAAACCAGGATGAATCACTATGTAAGAAGCTTGATTTGGAACCATTAATCAGTGGAGAGTCTTTCATGAAGTTCAATAAATCTCATAGGAGTTATGTTGAAGAAGTTATTCCACTTTCTAATCAGGATATCAATGTTTATACTATTTGGACATATGGCAAATTCTTCAAGCTTTTAATCAAGCCAGGATGAATCACTATGTGAGAAGCTTGATTTGGAACCATTAATCAGTGGAGAGTGTCCATGAAGTTGAATAAATCCCATAGGAGGTATGTTAAAGAAGTTTGTCCACTTTCTAATCAGGATATCCATGTTTAACCTGTTTGGACATATGGCAAGTTCTTCAAGCTTCTAATCAAACCATGATGAATCACTATGTAAGAAGCTTGATTTGGAACCACTAATCAGTGGAGAGTGTCTATGAAGTTGAATAAATCCCATAGGAGGTATGTTAAAGAAGTTTGTCCACTTTCTAATAAGGATATCCATGTTTAGCATGTTTGGACATATGTCAAGTTCTTCAATCTTCTAATCAAACCAGGATGAATCACTATGTAAGAAGCTTGATTTGGAACCATTATTCATTTGAGATTCTTTCATGAAGTTGGATAAATCTCATCGGAGTTATGTTGAAGAAGTTATTCCACTTTCTAATCAGGATATCCATGTTTAGACTGTTTGGACATATGGCAAGTTCTTCAAGCTTCTAATCAAACCAGGATGACTCACTATGTAAGAAGCTTGATTTGGAACCAATAATCAGTGGAGAGTGTCCATGAAGTTGAATAAATCCCATAGGAGGTATGTTAAAGAAGTTATTCCACTTTCTAATCAGTGTAAGTTTAGTGAAGAACAAGAGGAGAAACCGTGAAGAACATATGAAGGAGAGAGGGTTTGATCCGAATAGAATAAGAGAGAGAGGAGAGAGTTGTTGTTGTTCGAAACCAAGAGAGAGTGAGAAGGATGTATATTTCCTTAAGTTATTCAGAACACATACAATACTATTATATAGACATAAGACATGAGTGAGAA
>MU110314.1:0-10656 GCA_012274485.2 Sinapis alba | reverse complement strand
TAACGCTATCAACTTTTGTTAACTAGGTGTAACCTTGCAGACCTTGCGGAGAAGCTTTGGTAAGAGATTTGACTATTTATTTTCTCTGTTTCAAAATAATTCATGTTTTAAAAAAATCGTTTCAAAAAAATACATTTTTTATTTACCAATGCAATTTTTAGTAAGTGATAATGGTAAATTTTAAAGTTCAAAAAAAAAATAATTATATTTATTAATTTTTGATTGGTTAAAAATTATGAGAAATAGTTAACTACAAAAATTATACTTTTAATATTAAGATTTAATATGTTTTATTAATATATATGAAATATTTTTTTTGCTTTTTGTTACCGAAAGCAAATTGGTAAAGTTTCTAGGTATATATGACAAGGGTTTTGATATGATTCCAGGTATGAAGACAAGCTTCGACGAGAAGGCTTTGGTTTGCCGAGCAAATCAGAGCTGAGGAAAGAGGAGGCAGTCTTCTGCGGTAAGAAGATTACCTTCTCTGACAAAGACTGATCAAAGAAGAAGATGAAGCTCTTTGGTGTCTATAACTTGTGATACAATCCACCTTTATATTTTTTAAAATATTTTCTGTTTATGTAAGATTTCTCAGTGCCTCCAAACACAAGTCATATTCTTTTGCTAGCAAATACTGCAATTTCAAAGCCTTTGTACAAACAAAAAGTTAGGGGACTACACTAGGCTTCTACTCAATTGTTCTGGGATATCAACTAAGAATATGACAATCTGCAAACACATAGCAACTCGGCAAATTGGAGCAATTACAAAGAACTTGATCCTGGTAGGCCTTGCTCGAACGTTTTCACCAGTAAGTTAGAGTAAATCTACAAGTCAGAAAAAATGCAACCGACATATGATCAAAAATCAGTCAGCACGTGCATGTTCATTACTAGTTCGTTTTGTACGATAGGTAGTGTGTACAATAGTAACATGTAAACCGAAAGGGGAAATGAGTTTTGATTTGCCTTCAACTACATGAATACTTTGGTTTAACTGCAATATTAACATGTTAAGACTTATTTAGACACCGCGAGTGACACTGTGATTGTGACCCAAAAACATATTAAGATAGGCCTATGATCAGTATTCCACATCCATAGAGAAAAATCTTCTGATCCAGCCAACACAACTAAATTCCACCAGCAGGCCGTCCAACACACATGTCAAGTAAGCTTAGGACTCACACTGTGGTCCTTAGAGATTCTTACAAGAGGGGAGTGTTGGTAAAGGGCAATCAGTTGGTGACAAGCCGTAATCGTTACATGAAACTCATGAGTAATGTCAACAGTTTTTCTAGCAGAAAGAGAGAAAACAAGTAGGAAAGTAGAAGAAGTCTGTGACACTGATGGAAGATCTGGGGATGATGAGATTTCTGGTTCTGAAGTCGAGGATGAGCGTGAAGATGATGTTGTTGATGACGACCAGAGTTTGAAGCGTGCTCGTAGAAACTCAAGTCTAAGCAGAGGTGGTAGGAGTAGTTTTGGGAGTTCAGGTTCACAGGAGAAGTCAAGATCATGGCTCAACTTAACGACAGAGAAGAGGAGTCAGATGTCTTAATTATAATCAATTTAACTGGTGGCTGCATTTCAGCTAGTTGGTTTGTTCTCATGTGTAGTAGCTCCAGAATCAAATCTTTATTATCTTTTTCATTCCTACTTCCCAATGGAAAAAAAAAAATAGTTTTGTTAGAGTTTATGGTTCCATATTGTTTATGATCAGACTTTGAATCTGACTTTTCCAGGTGATTTTGCAGACATATGGTATCAAGTAGTTGAATTGCTAGTGTGGAATTTTATTTAGCAATCATGAATCTCAGTCATTAACAATTCTAATATAATGAATTTTTAGCAAAAAAAAATGTAATGAGTTACAACCGTGTAAAAACTCTATAAATTAAAAATAGTGAGACTATAAAATTTTATTAACTTATAGAGTTATTAATTAACAAAAAAAAATATTGTTTACATTTCTCTATTTTACAATATATTTTATATAAAATAAGAAAATAGCTGATTTTTTCGTATATATATATATTAATTAAATTTTAGAAATTCGACTTTTATATCTTTTTGTTATACTATTTGGTGTATACAAAATATATTTCATAGAATTAAATATAATTTTATTAAATTTTATCAAAATATATTGAAGTGTTGAGAAAAAATAGAGATGAATTTATTGTGAATATAAAAACAATTAATATATTTGTTTGTACTTATAGAAACCTTATATATATTATTAATTTATGATTTTAGCGAGACCATATATTTATTTAATATTTTCTATAAAAGCATTATCTTATTATTTTATCGATCTGTGTCATAACCGGCCTAATTCGAGACGGTTTTTTTAAATTAATTTAGTGTGCTTATTAATTTATCGAGTATCAATTTTCTCTATTTTTTAGAGCTTCTTGAGGTTTGTGCTCGATGAGATATCCTCATTGGCGACATAGATAAGTTTAGAAGAGTTTCATCTACAGAGAATTATAGGTAAATTTGTTTTCTCTCTATCTCTCTCCAACTTTTTATTGGTATCGGCCTACATATCTTTGCTATTCTTCCAGCTTTTAACTGAAAGTTGTACTATGGGTATATAAAGGTCTTTAACGATTAACGAGAATTGAACTTAAATTTCAAACAATGCTCTTAAACCTGACTAAACCGAACTATTTTTTAGATCACTGAGTCATTGCACCGATCGTGGTTGAAAAGTGGATCAAAAATTAATAATCTTTTTATATAATTATTACTTTTAAAAGCATGTAACATATAGTAAAATACATGTGTTTCTATAAATATAATTAAACATTCAAATTTTTTATTTTAATTCCAATTTCAATTTTACATAAAAGAATTGTTTTAATTCAAATTTTCAATTGAGATGCATATATTTAAGACGATAATTATTTAACTAACTTTTTATAACAAGTTAGGACTTGGGATTAAAAAAATAAGATAACAAGTAATTAGATGACAACTATTATAATTAACTTTTAAATCCAGCATATACCAAAAAATAAGAAATAAACTTATAATAACTTATCAGTAACAAAATTAAACTAGTGTTGAATCACAATAACAACTTTTTTGGTTCTTTGTTTTACCATTATATTTATTTTCATTAGTTGGTATAGTAAAAGTTCCATTATAATCCAAACTTTTACAGATCAAATTGTTTAATCAGTATTATATACGGTTAAAATATATACCAAAACTTCAAATAATTTTGTTTTGAAAATACCATCAGTTTTTTACCAATCAACTAGTACTGAATCTTGAATTAATAGCAGTTTTCTAGGTTTTTCATTACTGAATTCTGCACTAAATTGGAACGGGATCATATACGTTGACCAAATTTACTTGTTTCGGACCACACATTAAAGTATTTCCTTCAATTCAATTTGTGTTTGGTCGCAGTGTTATGAATGTCTAAAACTAATATTATATTATTGCTAATGATATGTTTTCTTTTATCTATATTTACATTTGAGACTTGAAGTACCAACAAAAAGAAGTCTTTTATTTGTGGTTAATACGACAATGGTATGTTCCAAAGTATTTTGGGAACACATGTATCTGTGTCGGACTTAGAATGATTGTATTTTTTCCTCATCGTTTATTTGTTGACTCATATACAACTGATATTTACAAAAATTATTTTTTTTGTAACAAAAATGAAGATAAAAGATTATATGCATCCAGTCAATGGTGTTTGGCATAGTATGACCAAAAATGTTTTATTCAAGCTTTTATTAGATTTTTCATTGTTTCTGGGAAACGAAAATATAATAAAATTATCATGTATTTCTAATAATAATACATGCTTTTATGTATGTACATGCATTTTATAATTCAAATATTCTCATGATTTTATGCGATTAGTTTAAACTTTTTAGTGAAAAATAATAATAGTAAATTATTTAATAATTTTATCGCCTAATATCTTGTGATTTTTCCCTTCAGTTTAATCAATTAGTGATGTGGTCGGTTTATTTGTCCTACATGTATCATAGTATAAAGAGTAAAAGATTTAATCTTACAAACATGTTAAAGATGTCCCACATGTACAACCAAAACCCTAAAGACATATTTAACTTAAATGAAAATCTTAGGCATGATTAGATAATATTGGTATTTTCTATAAATAACAACTTGTTATATAATAGTAGATTTTTTGCTTGCCTAGCAACGATTAGTCAGTGACTTTGTCGTGGCTATGTGGAAATTTTTTTACTAATGAGTTTAAATTGTTTAGTAAAAAATAATAATAGTAGATTATTTAATTATTTTATCGCCTAATATCTCGTGATTTTTTCCCTCCGGTTTAATCAATTAGTGATGTGTTCGTTTTATTTGTCCTACATGTATCATAGTATTAAGAGTTAAGGATTTAATTTTACAAATATTTTAAAGATGTGCCACGTGTACAACCAAAACTTAAAGACATCTATCTTATTAAAGTAGAAGTACCATTATTAGAGTGTTTAGAAACATGGATAGAAGTAAAAATATATATTGTTGTTTGGAAACATGGATAGTAGTATATTAAGAGAAATATTTAATGGGTTTTATTTAAATTATAGATTACTATGACCCAAAATATAATTAACATTTATTTTTAGATTTTGTATAATTGTTATTATTTTGTTAAGAAATATTATTACAATTATTTATAGTTTCATTTAAAAGTTTTTTGAATAAACAAAAAAAAAAGAAAACATAATTTATATATATAATATATATTTTGTATTGTTACTTTCTCTTTTTCTTATATTTTAAATACATATCCCAATATTTCTTAATATATAATTTAGCAAATACAATATAATTATATAAGTGATTCATTTCATGAGTTATCATGTGTATTTAAAAATGATACACTATTATTAAATTAAAAATTATTAAATTACAAAAGTATATTTTTGTAAAATTCTTATTACAATTTACCACTCATAACCTTTTATGGACACTCATGTTACACGACATAATAATAAAATACATAATTTAAAAATGATTTAACTCTGAGACAAGATTCCAGTTAGTAAATTCATTAAAAAACATAAACAAATGTGTCCACAACACTTCAAAATACTCACAAGATCAACCAAACAACAGTAAGTATCTCAAGTCTTTGTTTTACCCCCACAATTGATCCAATTTATTACTAGACACCATCCAACTTCTCATCACTCCCATTGCGATCATCCAACAACGACGACGACTCTTCGTCCTTCCCAACTTTCCTCATCTCCAAACTTGTCATCCTCATAGCCCTCACCGCTTCTCCCTCCCAATCCGTCCTTGCCAAAACCGCATATAAAATGGAAACCGCACAAGCAGCCTGAGCCGAAAGCAACCCAAACCACAACCCACTAAACCCAATTTTCAACCAAAACGCTAGTCCAACAGCAACAGGCGTCCCAACAAAATAAAACGACCCAAGATTCACATGTGCCCCAACCGTAGGCCGGCCTGTCCCTCTTAGAATCCCACAACCCGTAGTTTGAGGGCAGTTCCCTAGCTCGCAGAGCCCAACAATTGGCATAACCGAAGCAACCAACACCTTGAGCGGCTCGTAGCCAGTGAAAAGCCCAGCCCAACGCTCTTTTAGAACCACGGTCCAAGCCACATTCAATGCACCTATTACAAATGCGCAAGCTAGAGCCACGTTTGCCGCTAGTTTCGCCTTGTACGGTCTACCTGCACCTAGCTCGTTTCCAACCTGTGGAAAAATATTAATGAAAACCCCAATCAAATCTTACAAGTTACATTAACCTTTTGTCACATTCAAACGTACATAGAAAAAGACAAGTGGGTTTCAATGAGGTTAAATAGACCACACTTGACTTCACTCTTTTCAATCATTTAATTCCCTTTTATGTATGTTTATGTCCAATCACGTGTCACGGGGTCACCTATTAATGGAAGGTGATGCAATATTTTTTCCACAGTAGAGTGATGATAAAGACAAGACACGTACCCGAGCAGACACGCATCCAGCTAAAGCCATAGGAACAGTATACATAAGACTTGTTGTCTGAATCAAAATCCCAGTAGCAGCCACAGCAAGCTTAGGATTCTCCAAGTAACCACCCATCACAATCACAATCTCATACCACCACCACTCCAAACATATCCCCAAACAACTCGGAACCGCCACTCTCATCAACGGTCCCAACCCTCCAACCAACTCCACCACCGACGGCTGAGCCGCCACCGTAGCCACCACCATAGACCCACTAACTCTCTTCTTCAGCTTCCCACTAACCCAAACATAACCCACAAGAAGCATAACCATGATCAAGTTCGTCAGAACGGAAGCAGTCGCCACACCAGGAACACCCCATCGCTTCACCATCACAAACCAGTAGTTCAACGGCACGTGGAACGTCACAGCAGCTAACGTGCACCACATCATCGGTTTCGTCACCCGCTGTGACCTTAGGTAAACCCGTAACGGCTGAAGCAGAGTATTAGTCAAAAGATCAGGAAGCGCGTAGAGGACATACTCTGCAGCTGTAGCGGTTATCTCCGGGTCTTGGCCCATGAAGAGCATGATGGGCCCGAGGTTGATCCATAGTAGGCTGATGGGCACGGAGGCGATCAAGAGAATCACGACCATACGGTGGAGAGAGAGCGAGAGGAGTTCCCAGTTTTTGCTACCAAAGGCTTGGCTACATACTGGCTCGAGCCCCGAGGCGAGTCCCACGAGGACAGAGTAGCCTGTGATGTTGGTGAAACCGATGGAGAGAGCTCCTCCGGCTAGCTCGAGGCTACCGAGACGGCCGAGGAAGAGGACGGAGACGACGGCACGTACGTAGACTAGACAGTTCATTGCTGTGATTGGTAAAACCATAGCCCAAAGCTCTTTTAGCTCTTCTATGACTTGTGGAAGAGTTGGATGTTTATGGGAAGAGAAATGGTCTGGTTGGTTTTGTTCCTCCATTGTTCTGAAACAGAGCTTTTAAGGTGAAACAGGGGAGCTTGAAGGGTAAGGGGAAGGAAAGAAAAACACATGAAATAAAGATCAGTTCGTTTGTCTCCTGAAAGTGAAAGAAGGAAAGCTGCAATAAATAGAGGAGAACGAGTTCCAAAAAACAATTCATCATCATCTTACAAACATTTAAGATTTGTCTGTTTTAACATGCTTTGACATTTTTAAACAAATTTTAATTAAATGAAAAAATGTCTGGCCAATTATATTATGTAGTTTTGATGACTGGTTAGATTATTTTTAATTTATAATAAACAATAATATTTCTATTTTCCCAAATATCATAAATCCATTTTTCTTACAAGAATTCCTTAGATACTACTATCTCCGTTTATTTTAATTACGTTTTAGACTTGGGCACACATATTAATAAAATATTTAATTTTGTATATTATCAAAATAAAAATACAATTATCAATACACTTAACCACACTTCAACCAATAGAAAAATAGATTAAAATAAAAAATCAATAAATTTTGTATTAAAACTATAAAACGATACTTATTTTGAAACGAAAATTTTACTCTACAATGACAATTAAACTGAAACGGAGGGAGTAAAACACAAGTCACTCAACAAATAAAATTTTGACATGTGGAAAATATAAAAAAAAAACAAAAAAAAAACAACTAATTGAATAAAAATCTTTGATCCCTAATTTTCAGAACATATTGCCTATGTTTTCTCATAATATTTAAGCCACCTTCAAAATCAGTTGACCATGATTTTCAAACTGTTTTTTTCTTATATATAATTTAATCTACTAATTTACTCTCCTTTTTTAATCTTCTCTGCAACATATATTTTCTCTATCTATTTTTTTTTAGTTTTGGTTTGTTCTTTCTATTTTTGCAAAAAAAAGAGAGGAAAGATTGAATATTAGGTTTGTTTGCCAAAAAGAGAGATCCGTTCGAATGGAATCGGTTTCTTCTTGTCTTATTTCTTTTTTATGTGGCAATTCAAATTTTATTTATTCATCACCTGAATTAATATTCAGTCGATAAAGACAATAGAATTATGGGAAGAAATTGATACTAGTATGATATTTTTAAGAGATTTCAATTTTAGATCACTGCGATATATAACTTAGAAACTTCTTCTACTATTGATTTACAAGTACTGTAGGTTACGGTTTGGAGATATGGAATGGAGCATAATCAAAATTGTTCTTGTGAAAGAGGATTTCGGAGATAAGCATCAAGTAATATGTGCCATTATTCCTATAACAATTGTGAAAGAGATGCAAAAGAGCCAACAGAGAGCCAAAGAATTGTGAAAGAGTCAACGCTTCTAATACTATGTGTCATTATTCATACAATATTTTAAAACAGTTTATTATGAGTGAAATTATAATAATGTTCAAATACTTTTTAAGAACAGTAAATTGACCCGTGCGTGACGATAATACTAATTATATATAATTCAGATGAACTCAGTGGTAAATTATTTGATAAATCAATTTAAATAAAATAATTAAAAGTTTTCTAGAGCCTAACCTGCATTTGATTTTGGAGTATATATTTTCTCACTTTGCTATTATTTTATAGAAACAATTCCTCAACTAGATTTTGAGTAGCGGTGTGAACTGGGTTAACCGGCCCGGTAAAATACCACAAAATATATTACTCCACTATTTAAGTCCAGCCTGGTCCGGTCTGCAAAAGTTTGAACTTATATTTCAAATTTTGGTTCGGTTTTAAAGGATTATAAGATTTTTTGGGTTAAAAAAAAATAAAACTGAATACATTAGATTTAAAACCAAAACTAAAATATCTTTAAATTCAAATAATCTTCCATATATGTTTATAAAATCTAAACTAAAATAAATTTCTTATCCATTAAACCAAATAAACATTGATCCTGAGTAGAAAGAAAACATAATCCTTTCAACTCTAAAAAGTAGAAATTATAGGATCAAGGTCAAGATGTTCTTTAGAGACTTTCACATTCTCATCATCATCAAGATCTTTATATAAAATTAAATTTTGACATATATCAATATAAAATTAAATTTTACAAATATTAATATGTTATATGGATCATAGAACATAAATCTTTCCAACCAAGTATATGTACAAGTCAATGTTTCACTATGTCTTGGTAGGAAATGACTTCTCTATTTGCTTAAAACATAAGCATCAATACTAAAATTAAACTTTGACGCCACTATAATTATTAAAATTATATATTTGTTTAACATATGACCATCAAATCTATATTTATTTAAAACATATGCATCATTGTTAAATAATTAAATAAATTAAAATATAAAAGCATCCACATCGCAAAAAAGAAAGAGCAGCTCTCAAAATTATATATTAATATTTTATTATACAAATTAGTTACTGAATTATTTTTTAATGCATAAGCAAAAGTTTTCTAATAGATTTGTGACACTTTTAGAACAATGCTCTTCGCAGAGAGCTGCTTCTTTTCTTGCATCATTTTTTTCCTTCACTTTCTTGTTATCTAACTTTAATATATTTTACATTTTAGAATTTTTCTTTATTTTCTTGCGAGGCGGATGTTCTAAATTTTGAGTTTTTTGCAGTTCTATCTTAAACGGGTCTAAGTCCAAATTAGTTAAACTACAAATAGACTAAGCCCGAAAAACTCAAATATATGGGCTTATTTATATTTAAAAATAATAATTTAGACTTATTTATCCAGACTGTAAAATATATTTCATAATAATCACAATCGATTTGAAATGAATAAAAAGTTTCTGCTTTTTCAATTTTAATACATTATGCTAATAGATGAAATATTGAGTAACAGATACTATATATCAATCAATACTATTAAAACATATACACATATCAGTTTGTATTCTGTGAAAATAAATTTGAAATTATACATGATACTATAGGATATGCTATTAAAATTTCATTTTACACATTCTGTAATAAGTGTTCAGTTCCTTTTCAATTCAAAATCAAAACAATATCTTTAGAATTCTAATAAAACATAAAATAACATTTCTAATAAATGATTTATCATCTAACTTTAAATTGGAAGAAAAAACTTAATGTATCATATATAAATGATTTTCCTAAAAATCCAAAGTTTTATCTCACCTAAGAATAATTTAAATACATCATATATATGAATTTTAACATATATTATATACAAACTTTTAAAATAGAAAAAAATATATAAGTTCGCTAGGATAAGCCATTTCAAGAAACATTATATTTAGATATATGATAGGAGAAAATCATTTTCATTTTTCCATCATAATTACATTAAAAAAAAGTAATGGTGATTAAAAAAGAGATACGGTGGTGGTGATTGATAATTAAAGAAAAAGGTGTTTGAGATTTTAGTGACTAGATGACGAAAACAATATAGTATATAATATAGTAATAATGGTAACTCTTTTTTAGTTAGATTTTTAAATATGCTTTATTTCATGGTTATTGAAACTAATTTTCCTCTTAATATTTCTTCTTCTTTTTTAATGAACGAAACACTCACTCAAAAATCCCCTTAGAAATGGTCTATGTCACTAGTCATCACAAGACAACACCAACTAATTTGGTGTTAATTATTCAATAATTTCTTATATATTTATATGTTAATAAAGACTTGAATGCCAATATGCACGTACGTCTACCCATAAACCCACAAAAAGATAGTGACGGTTCCAATAA
>MU110311.1:0-10749 GCA_012274485.2 Sinapis alba | reverse complement strand
CTAAACTTCCCAAAGGAAAGAAGGCAGTAACAAGCAGATGGATTTTCACAATCAAATACCTAGCTAATGGAAAAGTGGAGAGGCGCAAGACAAGGCTGGTTGCAAGAGGATTTACTCAGACATATGGAGAAGATTATATTGATACCTTTGCACCAGTAGCAAAACTTCACACTATTAGAATCATTTTCTCAATTGCCACCAACTTGGAATGGGATTTATGGCAGATGGATGTGAAGAATGCATTCTTGCAAGGAGAGTTAGAAGATGAGGTTTTATGCATCCTCCTCCTGGTTTAGAGCACCTAGTCAAACCAGGAAACGTGTTGAGGCTGAAGAAAGCAATTTATGGTCTGAAGCAATCACCAAGGGCTTGGTATCACAAGCTAAGCACCACACTGAATGGAAGAAGGGTTAGAAAGTCAGAGGCAGATCATACTCTCTTCACACTGACTGGTCCACAAGGCATTGTTTTCATCTTGATATATGTGGATGATATTATCATCACAGGAAGTGACAAGGAAGGGATTCAGGCAACAAAGGCATTTCTGAAATCAGTATTTGATATCAAGGATCTTGGAGAGCTCAAGTATTTCCTGGGTATTGAAGTGTGTAGATCCAAGAAAGGACTGTTTCTGTCCCAAAGGAAGTATGCTATGGATTTGTTGAGTGAGGCAGGCAATCTTGGAGGAAGACAAGCTAAAACTCCCCTTGAAGATGGTTACAAAGTGCTGCGAGAGGGGGAGTTTGAAAACACCCCATTTGATGATGTCAAGAAGTATAGACGAATGGTTGGAAAACTCATCTATCTGACCATTACAAGACCAGACATATGCTTTGCTGTGAATCAAGTCAGTCAGCACATGCAAGCACCTAAGGTTCATCACTGGAACATGGTTGAGAGGATCTTGAGGTACCTAAGAGAGGCACCAGGACAAGGAGACTGGATGGGATGCAATGGAAGCACTGAAGTAGTAGGATATTGTGATGCTGATTGGGCAGGAGACAGAGTTGATACGAGATCAACTACTGGGTATTGCACTTTCATTGGAGGCAATTTAGTGACTTGGAAAAGCAAGAAGCAGAAGATAGTTTCATGTTCAAGTGCTGAAGCAGAATATAGAGCCATGAGGAAGCTCACAAGCGAATTGATATGGATCAAGGGGCTGCTTAAAGACTTGGGAATTGAGGCTACAACACCAATCACCATGCACTGTNACCAGGCCCTTGGTGATTGCTTCAATCCATATATTGCCTTCTTCAGCCTCAACACATTTCCTGGTTTCACAAGGTTTTCTAGACCAGGAGGTGGTCTCATGTACACTTCATCCTCCAATTCTCCTTGTAGGAAGGCATTCTTGACATCCATTTGCCATAAATCCCATTCCAAGTTGACAGCCAATGAGAGAACAATCCTTATTGTGTGTAGCTTGGCCACTGGTGCAAATGTGTCAATGTAGTCCTCCCCATATGTTTGAGTGAACCCTCTTGCTACTAACCTGGTCTTGCGCCTCTCAACTTGTCCATTAGCTAGATATTTGATGGTAAATATCCATCTACTGGTCACTGCCTTCTTGCCTTTGGGAAGCTCAGATTCATACCAAGTCTCATTTACTATCATTGCATCTGTCTCCTTTGCTACTGAATCTCTCCACTCTTCATGTTCCATAGCCTCTTCATATGATCTTGGTATATATTCCTGATCCAACTCACTGATGAAGACTTGGTGTTCCTTGGGGTATTGGGCTAGGGAGCAGATTGCACTAATTGGATGTGCTACAGCTTCAGCATTGAAGTATACTCTTGTATTGACCCAATTTGATGGATCCTTTCTGATTCTTGTGCTTCTTCTTAAAGCTTGCACTGGTTGCACCACCTGATCAGTCTCTCCATCTTCTTGATGTGATTCCTCATGTTGAATTTCTGCTTCTGAAGTCATCTCATCATGATCCTGAGCCACTGAGCCTTCCTCAGGTTCTACTTGCTCCTCATGTTGTGCTTCAGTTCCATTTTCATTGCCCCCTTCAGGATTAGGATGAGTGACTTCACACACCTCATCCTCATCTTTCCTATGGGTTGGAGCCTGCCTGTCCTGATCAGTCTCCTTTGGTAAGTTGACGCCAAGTCTTTCTAGGATAACTCTCAGGTTGTTGGCTCTGTCTGAGGCTGATTGAGATAAGTCTTGGAGATCTTTCCAGCTCTTTTCATCATAGTAGCCTTTGGATTCAGCAAACTTAACATCCCTGGAGATTAGAACCTTCCTTGTGTCTGGTACATAACACTTGTACCCCTTTTGAGTTGGAGAATAGCCAATGAACATTGCCCTTGTGCTTTTAGCTTCTAATTTGTTTCTCAGTTCACCTGGAATCAAAACAAAGCACACACAACCAAACACACGCAAATGGTCTATAGATGGTTTGGTTTTGTTGAGTACCTCATATGGTGATTGATCATGAAGTACTTTGGTGGGGATTCTATTGATTAAGTAGGCTGCTGTCACAACTGCATCTCCCCAAAACCTCTTGGGCACATTCATATGGAACATCATGCTCCTAGCTACCTCCATTAAATGTCTGTTTTTCCTTTCTGCCACACCATTTTGTTGGGGCGTGTAAGGACAGCTTGTCTGATGGATGATGCCTTGTGTGGCAAGGTGTTGTTTGAATGCATTGCTAGTGTACTCCCCTCCATTATCTGATCTAAAGATTTTAATCTTGGCATGAAAATGATTAGTAACATAGCTTTGAAAATTTTTAAAGGCTTCTAGCACTCTATCTTTTGATTGCAACAAGGTTATCCATGTGTATTTAGATTTCTCATCTATAAATGT
The DNA here is from genome assembly GCA_012274485.2 of Sinapis alba. Taxonomy (NCBI): domain Eukaryota; kingdom Viridiplantae; phylum Streptophyta; class Magnoliopsida; order Brassicales; family Brassicaceae; genus Sinapis; species Sinapis alba. Next base: position 7,923 of record MU110311.1, on the reverse strand, counting down.
CACAAAATATTTTTGTTGCTCTCTAGATGCACATGGTGCTGTCCACACATCAGAATGAACTAAATCAAAGCAATTATCATAAATGGTCATTGATTTAGGAAACACAGACTTGCAATGTTTTCCTAGAATACAAGCTTCACAATCATTCTTAAATAAAATACTAGGCAGCATGATGTTCAAAGCTCTAGAATGGGGATGACCTAGTCTAGCATGCCATATTACATCTTTAGGGAATTCAGAAACAGAATGAAAAGCATTAGATAAATCAGAAGCCAGCTTGGTGTCCTCAAGCAAGTACAAGTCTCCCTTGGTCACACCCTTGCCAAGCAACCTACTAGAATCAATATCCTGAAAATAGACGTCATTAGGAGTGAAAGTAACATGACAATCCAAATCGTGTGTGACCTTCTTAACAGACAATAGGTTTGATGCAAATGTAGGCATATAGAATGCCTTAGAAACTTTGTAAAATAGTTTTAAATCACCTATCCCTCTTATTGGTATCTTATCACCATTAGCAATCATAACATTCCCTAAAGCTGGTTTTATATCAGTAATCAAGTTTGAATCACTGATCATGTGATGAGATGCTCCTGAATCTATAACTAGGGGTCTGGTCATGTTTAGAGCATTCATAGATATACCAGCAGTATGTGATGCATTTAGTGATATACCAAGAGTTTCAGTGTTACCAGAATTGTCTTTCAAGGCCTTGATGAGAGCATCCAAGTCGGATTTCTTGATGGTCTCATCCTGGGTGGTCCTTGCTGTGTAGTAAGATGAGGGAGACGCCACTGCCTTGCTCACACCAGTGTTGGAGGACATCCAGAAGGAGTGACTGCCTCAGTTCTATCATTTGAGAAATGAGCTCTAGCATCTTGATACTGGTTCCTTTGCTCCTTGAACTTGTTTGGCTTCAAGTGGGGGTGGAGTATCCAGCATTTGTCCTTCATGTGACCCTTCTTCTTGCAGTGATCACAGATCAGGACCCTCCTTTCATCTTGCTTGTATACTCCTTTGTTTGCCACTGCTTCAGCTTGGTTAATCATAATAGGCTCTCCTTTGTTTCCAAACAGTCCCAATGACCCTTCTTCCTTCTGGATTTGAGCACACACCTCATCCAGGGTAGGTAACTTGTCAGCCCTCAGTATGTGCTTGATGAGATCATTGTAGGTGGGATTAAGTGTGAGTAGCAACCCAAACACCTTATCTTCTTCACGCCTGATGCTTAGGACTGATGGATCAACAGTGTGAGGTCTGAGCATCTCCAGTTCAGCCCATAGGGATCTGAACTTGCCAAAGTGGTTTTGAAACTCCATGTCATCTTGACTGAGAGCATTGATGGCTCTTTTCACTTCAAAGACTCTTGTAAGGTTAGAGACATTCCCATAAACCTTGTATAGAGTTTCCCATAGTTCTTTGGTAGTCTCACAGTATGAATAAGACTCCAAGATAGCTGGTTCAAGAGAGCTTTGTATGCCTGATAGAACCATGAGATCCTCCTGATCCCATTTGTCTTTGTCAGCCACCATCATCTCCTTTCCATCCTCTCCTTGGACAATCTGGTTTGGAGCTGCTTCATTTGAAACATGGCTCCATAATCCTCTTCCTCCAAGGGCAGTTTTCACCAATCTGGACCACAGGAGGTAATTAATCCCCTTTAGTGTCACTGGAATGGCGACAGGCTTGTGGTTCTCCATTCTTTTCTTGAAGATTTTTGAAAAAGAAATCAGAGTGAGCTGATACCATGTTAGAATTAATGGATTTAGAGTCTGGTGTGTTATGAAGGAATGAAGAACAGCAAGAACAAGAACAAGAAAGAGATGAGAGAAATCGTGAGAGAGAGAGAGAGGAGAGAGAGAGAGTTCGAACAAGAGTAGAGTAATGAGGAAATGTTTTCCTTGATTAATTTAGTTTGCATACAAGGTTGTTATATAGATAAATCAGAATACAAGACAAAGAGAACAATAATAAACTAATATGTCTTTGGACAGGCTTGGGCAGGTTAGGACAGGTTTGGACAGGGCTGGATCAGACAACCCAGGCTGATAGTGACAGGTCCCAACGGCTGGGAGACTTAAAGGAACCAGTGACTTTCATCCAGCCTCTTCCTAGTCCATTGGCAACCAGATTCCTCCTTCTCCTTAGTTACACAAACTAATATCTAATTCTTCTTGTCCCTTTGCTTGTCTTTGATTCCAAGCTAGCAAACCTTGATTCTCAAGTTAGGTTGACTCGCCCAAGCTTCCTTGCATTCCAAGTTAACTTGTTCTTGTACCTTTCTCTTCATACACCTTATTCTTCATGCCATTTATTCTTCATGTCAACACTCCCCCTCAAGCTTGACCATAGGGACTGGTCAAGCTTGGATTACCATGAAGCATTCCCTCATTAAAACCTTAGCTTGGAAAAACCACTTGGGATAAAAACCAAGCCAAGGAAAAAGAGTAGAACACTCCATGGCAAGAGGATCAGTGACATGTGAGGTCTATGAGTCCAAGTTTGGGATGGATGAACTCACAAACCTTGCTGCTTGCTGCCTTAGTGAAGATGTCAGCCAGTTGATCTTCACTCCTTGTGTAGCATGGGAGTATCACTTGCTGCTCCACTGCTTGTCTCACCTTATGGCAGTCCACCTCTATATGTTTGGTTCTCTCATGAAAGACAGAGTTGGATGCAATGTGGATTGCTGCCTGATTGTCACAATGCATTGTCATGGGTGTAGTGATCTCNGTTTGCATACAAGGTTGTTATATAGATAAATCAGAATACAAGACAAAGAGAACAATAATAAACTAATCTGTCTTTGGACAGGCTTGGGCAGGTTAGGACAGGTTTGGACAGGGCTGGATCAGACAACCCAGGCTGATAGTGACAGGTCCCAACGGCTGGGAGACTTAAAGGAACCCGTGACTTTCATCCAGCCTCTTCCTAGTCCATTGGCAACCAGATTCCTCCTTCTCCTTAGTTACACAAACTAATATCTAATTCTTCTTGTCCCTTTGCTTGTCTTTGATTCCAAGCTAGCAAACCTTGATTCTCAAGTTAGGTTGACTCGCCCAAGCTTCCTTGCATTCCAAGTTAACTTGTTCTTGTACCTTTCTCTTCATACAACTTATTCTTCATGCCATTTATTCTTCATGTCAACAATAACTTCTTAAATATAACTCCTTTGGGATTTATTCAACTTCATGGATACTCTCCACTGAATAATGGTTCCAAATCAATCTTCTTACATAGTGATTCATCCTGGTTTGATTAGAAGCTTCAAGAAATTGCCATATGTCCAAAAATGCTAAACATGGATATCCAGATTAGAAAGTGGAATAACTTCTTAAAAATAACTCCTTTGGGATTTATTCAACTTCATGGATACTCTCCACTGAATAATCGTTCCAAATCAATCTTCTTACATAGTCATTCATCCTGGTTTGATTAGGAGCTTGAAGAACTTGCCATATGTCCAAATAGGCTAAACATGGATATCCTGATTAGAAAACGGAATATCTTCTTAAACATAACTCCTTTGGGATTTATTCAATATCATGGATACTCTCCAATGAATACTGGTTCAAACTCAATCTTCTTACATACTGATTCATCCTCGTTTGATTAGGAGCTTGAAGAACTTGCCATATGTCCAAATAGGCTAGACATGGATATCCTGATTAGAAAGTGGAATAACTTCTTAAACATAACTCCTTTGGGACTTATTCAACTTCATGGATACTCTCCACTGAATAATGGTTCCAAATCAATCTTCTTACATAGTGATTCATCCTGGTTTGATTAGGAGATTGAAGAACTTGCCATATGTCCAAATAGGCTAAACATGAATATCCTGATTAGAAAGTGGAATAACTTCTTAAACATAACTCCTTTGGGATTTATTCAACTTCATGGATACTCTCCACTAAATAACGGTTCCAAATCAATCTTCTTACATAGTGATTCATCCTGGTATGATTAGGAGCTTGAAGAACTTGCCATATGTCCAAATAGGCTAAACATGGATATCCTGATTAGAAAGTGGAATAACTTCTTAAAAATAACTCCTTTGGGATTCAACTTCATGGATACTCTCCAATTAATAATGGTTCCAAATCAAGCTTCTTACATAAAGATTCATCATGGTTTGATTAGAAGCTTGAAGAAATTGCCATATGTCCAAACAGGCTAAACATGGATATCTTGATGAGAAAGTGGAATAACTTCTTAAACATAACTCCTTTGAGATTTATTCAACTTCATGGAGACTCTCCACTGATTAATGGTTCAAAATCAAGCTTCTTACATAGTGATTCATCGTGGGTTGATTAGAAGCTTGAAGAACTTGCTATATGTCCAAACAGGCTAAACATTGACATCCTGATTAGATAGTGGAATAACTTCTTCAACATAACTCCTTTGGGATTTATTCAACTTCATGGATACTCTCCACTGAATAATGGTTCCAACTCAATCTTCTTACATAGTGATTCATCCTGGTTTGATTAGGATCTTGAAGAACTTGCCATATGTCCAAATAGGCTAAACATGGATATCCTGATGAGAAAAGGGAATATCTTCTTAAACATAACTCCTTTGGGATTTATTCAATATCATGGATACTGTCCACTGAATAATGGTTCAAACTCAATCTTCTTACATAGTGATTCATCCTGGTTTGATTAGGAGCTTGAAGAACTTGTCATATGTCCAAATAGGCTAAACATGGATATCATGATTAGAAAAGGGAATAACTTCTTAAACATAACTCCTTTGGGATTTATTCAACTTCATGGGTACTCTCCACTGAATAATGGTTCCAAATCTAGCTTCTTACATAGTGATTTATCCTGGTTTTATTAGAAGCTTGAAGAACTTGACATATGTCCAAACAGGCTAAACATGGATATCCTGATTAGAAAGTGGAACAACTTCTTAAACATAACTCCTTTGGGATTTATTCAACTTCATGGATACTCTCCACTGAATAATGGTTCCAAATAAAGCTTCTTACATAGTGATTCATCCTGGTTTGATTAGGAGCTTGAAGAACTTGACATATGTCCAAATAGGCTAAACATGGATATCCTCATTAGAAAGTGGAATAACTTCTTAAACATAACTCCTTTGTGATTTATTCAACTTCATGGATACTCTCCACTGAATAATGGTTCAAAATCAAGCTTCTTGTATAGTGATTCATCCTGGTTTGATTAGAAGCTTCAAGAACTTGCCATATGTCCAAAAAGGCTAAACATGGATATCCTGATTAGAAAGTGGAATAACTTCTTAAACATAACTCCTTTGGGATTCAACTTCATGGATACTCTCCACTTAATAATGGTTCCAAATCAAGCTTCTTACCTAAAGATTCTTCCTGGTTTGATTAGAAGCTTGAAGAAATTGCCATATGTCCAAACAGGCTAAACATGGATATCCTGATTAGAAAGTGGAATAACTTTTTCAACATAACTCATATCAGATTTATTTTACTTCATGAAAGACTCTCCACTTATTAATGGTTACAAATCAATCTTCTTACATAGTGATTCATCCTGGTTTGATTAGAAGCTTGAAGAACTTGCCATATGTCCAAACATGCTAAACATGGATATCCTGATTAGAAAGTGGAATAACTTCTTAAACATAACTCCTTTGGGATTTATTCAACTTCATTGATAATCTACACTGAATAATGGTTCCAAATCAAGCTTCTTACATAAAGATTCATCCTGGTTTGATTAGAAGCTTAAAGAAATTGCCATATGTCCAAACAAGCTAAACATGGATATCCTGATAAGAAAGTGGAATAACTTCTTAAACATAACTCCTTTGGGATTTATTCAACTTCATCAAAACTCTCCACTGATTAATGGTTCAAAATCAAGCTTCTTTCATAGTGATTCATCGTGGTTTGATTAGAAGCTTGAAGAACTAGCCATATGTCCAAACAGGCTACATATTGACATCTTGATTAGATAGTGGAATAACTTCTTCAACATAACTCTTATGATATTTATTCAACTTCATGAAAGACTCTCTACTGATTATTGGTTCCAAATCAAGCTTCTTACATAGTGATTCATCGTGGTTTAATTAGAAGCTTTAAGAACTTGCCATATGTCCAAATAGGCTAAACATGGATATCCTGATTAGGAAAAGTGGAATAACTTCTTAAACATAACTCTTTTGGGATTTATTCAACTTCATGGATACTCTCCAATGAGTAATGGTTCCAAATAAATCTTCTTACATAGTGATTCATCCTGGTTTTATTAGGAGCTTGAAGAACTTGCCATATGTCGAAATAGGCTAAACATGGATATCCTAGTTTGAAAGTGGAATAACTTCTTAAACATAACTCCTTTGGTATTCAACTTCATGGATACTCTTAACTGAATAATGGTTCCAAATCAAGCTTCTTACATAGTGATTCATCGTGGTTTTATTAGAAGCTTGAAGAACTAGTCATATGTCCAAACATGCGAAATATTGACATCCTGATTAGATAGTGGAATAACTTCTTCAACATAACTCTTATGATATTTATTCAACTTTATGAAAGACTCTCTACTGATTATTGGTTCCAAATCAAGCTTCTTACATAGTGATTCATCCTGGTTTAATTAGAAGCTTCAAGAACTTCACATATGTACAAATAGGCTAAACATGGATATCCTGATTGGAAAGTGGAATAACTTCTTAAACATAACTCCTTTGGGATTTGTTCAACTTCATGGATACTCTCCATTGAATAATGGTTCCAAATCAAGCTTCTTAAATAGTGATTTATCCTGGTTTTATTAGAACTTGAAGAAATTGCCATATGTCCAAAAAGGCTAAACATGGATATCCTGATTAGAAAGTGGAATAACTTTTTAAAAACAACTCCTTTGGGATTTATTCAACTTCATGGATACTCTCCACTGAATAATGGTTCCAAATCAATATTCTTGCATAGTGATTCATCCTGGTTTGATTAGAAGCTTCAAGAACTTGCCATATGTCCAAATAGGCTAAACATGGATATATTGATTAGAAAGTGGAATAACTTCTTCTTAAACATAACTCATTTCAGAATTATTCAACTTCATGGATACTCTCCACTAAATAATGGTTCCAAACCTAGCTTCTTACATAGTGTTTCATCTTGGTTTGTTTAGAAGCTTGAATAAATTGTCATATGTCCAAACAGGCTAAACATGGATATCCTGATTAGAAAGTGGAATAACTTCTTAAACATAACTCCTTTGGAATTTATTCAACTTCATGGATACTCTCCACCGAATAATTGTTACAAATCAGGCTCCTTACCTAGTGATTCATCTTGGTTTGATTAGAAGCTTCAAGAAATTCCCATTTGTCCAAAAAGGCTAAACATGGATATCCTGATTAGAAAGTGGAATAACTTCTTAAACATAACTCCTTTGGGATTTATTCAAATTCATGGATACTCTCCACTGAATAATGTTTCCAAATCAATATTCTTACATAGTGATTCATCCTGGTTTTATTAGGAGCTTGAAGATCTTGCCATATGTCCAAACAGGCTAAACATGGATATCCTCATTAGAAAGTGGAATAACTTCTTAAACATAACTCCTTTGTGATTTATTCAACTTCATGGATACTCTCCACTGAATAATGGTTCCAAATCAAGCTTCTTGCATAGTGATTCATCCTGGTTTGATTAGAAGCTTCAAGAACTTGCCATATGTCCAAAAAGGCTAAACATGGATATCCTGATTAGAAAGTGGAATAACTTCTTAAACATAACTCCTTTGGGATTTATTCAACTTCATGGATACTCTCCACTAAATAATGGTTCCAAATCAATCTTCTTACATAGTGATTCATCCTGGTTTTATTAGGAGCTTGAAGAACTTGCCATATGTCCAAATAGGCTAAACATGGATATCCTGATTAGAAAGTGGA
>MU110310.1:0-10685 GCA_012274485.2 Sinapis alba | reverse complement strand
TGGAGCTTCATGAGTAGTCTCACCTTCCTCCCCCCTTGTATCTTGTTGGTCCTTCTCGTCTTGGTTTTCGTCAGATCCCAAAATTGCATCAGAAGCCTCTTCTGGACACTCTGTAGCAACATGTGCTTCATTGGAAGCATTTTCAACACCTTCAGCGTTATCAAGGGACTCAGCCTTTGCTGTAGCACCAACCGATTTAAGGGTCTCGTTGCAATCCTCCTCTGCGGTGACAGTAGCTTTCTTATCCTCTTTCAAAGACACATTCCCGGTTTCAGTTTTCAGGTCTTGTTGTATATTTCCTGACCAAGATGATACACCACTGAAATCAATAAAGTTGGTAATATCAGACCTTGGATCAAAAAGACCGTTTTGATCCACCGGTTCAACTTCAACTGGAGCAGCAGCATCTTCAATGGAACTGTTTGGCTTCACTGAATCAGTAAGGTCACTTGCCATATCACCATTATCTTTCCTTTCATCAACTATATTGGAAGCGTTGTTGTCAGCTTCAGGTATTGGAACATCTTGGGTTGGTACCACACTTGCACCAGCATCATCCAAAACAACCTTCTCCAGCGTTTCCTCTTCAGTATAATCGATATCCATGGCTTCTCCATTTTCTTCTTTACCAGTGGTTGTATCTTCTTCAGCACATGTTTCAGCAGCAGGGCTAACTTCCAAAACCGTTCCTCGGTTTTCTTCTTCGTTTATTTCCCGAATAGACTCCTCTTGAACTTGTACAGATTCTGTATGCTTACCATCGTTGGTCTCAGATCTAACATCCTCTTCATTGCCCTGTTTGCTATCAACATCCATGTTGGTATTATCCTCCTCACTTTTATTAGCTGCTTCCTTCTCATCGTCAGCTTTATCTTCTGCAACAGAAAGCATCTCACCATCCACTGAGCTTTGTTGAGACTTCTCAGTTTCAACAGTTTGTTCAGCATCAGAACCACCACCGCTACCTTCAACTACACAGTTTGCCTCCTCGTCATTCACTTCATTCCCAGCAGAGATTACAGCCTCCTCTTCTCCTGCGCCATTCACATCAGCATCTCCATGACTTCTCTCGGTATCAGGCTCTGCTAAAGTATCAGTCTTTACAACATCATCAGAGCTAACACTCTTCTCAACGTCATCCTTAGTAACAGAACCAGAAACCTTTACAGATTCAGCATCTTCGATGCATGGCTCCTTCACTGGAACATCAATTTCACCATCTAGGGTTTCAGACTTAGAAGCTACCCCTAGTTCCTTACCAGTTTCCTCCAAGGGCACTCTGGAATCACCAAGGGACGCACTTTCTTGTCTCTGTTCCTCCATGGAAGTACCTGGTTGCAGCTTAAACACTCAGTACATAGATGGATCTCGTATAAAGAAAAGGCGAAGCTTTTAACAGAAATCGAGGTAAAATTGCAGATTTCAAGAAACGCCGTAAGTGAGATTAACGACGAGAAAGATGAAAAAGATCAACGGGGTTACCTTTATAGATCAAAGGTGAGGCCTTTGTGTCTCTCAGTAACAGAGACGAGTGTGGAGAGAGGATGAACAAACGAGTTCTGGAGAGAGAGAGAAGAGACCTTTGATCCTTTTTCGGGATAATGCCTTCACTTCTTTCCAATTTATTTTTGAGTCCTTATTATTTTCACTTTTGAGATCAAACTTTGGGAAGTTACTAAGAGAGCCGTTTTAGTTTGGGCTTATTGGTGAAATAGCCATATTTCAGTGTGAAATTAGGTAAATAACACTGATTTTGACAGAATTAAGTATTAGACATTTTGATCACATTTTCTCCGGTTCTGACCCTTAACATAACAAGTAGTAAGTTACAAATCCTAAAATAAGCGACGTGGTTATTTTTTTGTGGCACACAACTGACACATATGATGTAAGAGAATGATGCGATATGAGTGGATAATATTTGTACGCGTTATACAACTTATATTGACAAAAGAAGTTACATGAATTGTTATTATATATTCCATATGACCAAATAGTATATATCACGAAATAAACTGAATCCTATTAACTAAGAACTAAATCCTACAATGAACTATCAGTTAGGAATGCACATTCTCTTGATTGAATGGTTACGTGTGTTTTATCCCATATCGTTGAAATAGTATAGAACATCAATCTGATCTCTAACACTTATATATTACATCCTCCCACAACCACTAAATAATGTACTATTCTATCTCGGTTGCGCATATACTATTTTATTTCGGTGTTATAGTACATCATCCAAGTCTTTGTTGGGAACTATACATATAAAGTCAACCACAACCGCTAATAATATATCAAAACCCTTACTTATTAAATCTAAACCCTAGTATGGAAACTATAAACCCAAATACAGTTTATAAATTGTTTTCCGATATTAAACTCATGAAAACATATATACTTGGTTTGAAAAGTTGCATATGCTCAATTCCATACATTTTAAGTAGTATGGTGAACCAATACATGTTTACTCACATTTACTCTCATCTTTAAAGAGGTAAATATACACATTCCTAATACATGCTTATTCACTGTAAAATCACATTTTATTCTACTTTCGTTGAATGTATTCTATTACATATAGCCAAAATAGTATATGGCTCCAATTATAATCTTAACCCATAAATAAAAAAACTCTATCCCAACTCCAATCCCTAATTACTGAACTCTAAATCTTAGCCACTAAAAAATAAATTTGATACTACAATCAATCACAAAATGACAAATAAGAGAACTATCAAATTTGAAGACAAGACATATTCTTATATTTTAAGGAATAGTATAAAAAATATATCTCAAATAGTATGCTACCTTTACATCAATAACTACATCAATAGCTGCACTAAAATTATATACTATACTATTTATTTCACTGAATAAAGTATAGACGGGGAGTTCATCTTCTCCAGTTCTTCTTTTTTAGACATACTGATACACATTTACTTGTCTCACTGTAATTATTCTTCACCACCATATAGAGATCATTTTCATCTTCTCTCTTTTTCCGACAGAGGTGCTTTTACCGACCCGACTTCATTATTCTTCATCACTGGATATGTAAAGCATCATAGATCTAACTTTGATGCGATAACCACAATCATTAACCATCAACAGAGACAAATTCATCAACAATCTCATAAACCTGGAAAAAAAAACACAGAGAACTTACCGTAGTTCCAAAGATCTGAGAAGAATCGACTTGGTGAAGTTGGAGAGGAAGGTTATGTTATTAACAGCTTCTGCAACTTTAACATCGTCTGATGTCTCACAATTCTGAGAATAAACAGATTCACCTTCTCCATATTAAAAAGGAACTTGGAGAGAATGAGTGAATATCAAAGAACCACGAGTTCTTTTGGCAAATAATAATTATTAATATAAATCATTATTTTCTGTAGGTTGCACCGGTTGTATACAAGGGTAAAAATGCATTATTACACAAAAGATAGATGGTATATCGGTATAGTAAGATAATTGGTCATTGAGTTAATTATAATTTGTTTGGATGTCATACGGTGCAATTTCCCTTTTAGTTTTCCGTATTTGTGCTGCATTTTGAAGGAGGTGTGTTTGCTACTACACAATTGTAGAATTTGCAATTTGTGATAATTGATTCATAAGAAACTAAATATTATTTTTATTCCTTAATTAATATCAAACCAATATTTTTAATAGCTTGTTTTCTTCCTATTTTAATATTGGATTATATATGCATTTTTGACACAAAATGAGATTTTGTTGATTCAAAAATTGTACTGATATAAAAATAATAATTAATAAGTTTATGTGGATAAGATTTTTTTTTAATATTAGAATGTTTAGAGTCGAAATTCGTAATGTTTTCAAACTTAAAACTATAATATGTAATATTATTTTCATCATAATGATCGTATAAACTAAAAACTTATAACACAATAGTAAAGATCATTTTCAATTGTCTGCATGTTTAGTTTCATTGTTCTCAAAACAATTAATGTTATGCTTGCTACCTGGACATAATCGGTCTTGAGAACAGTGATACTAAACATATTCTTCAAATTTAAAATGCTTAACATGTATAGATCATTCAGCCATAAACTATTTGAGAATGTATATAGGACAATTTAACTTAATATACATAAAAAGGTGGTATTAGAATGTATATATGGATTATTTCAAACGATATTTATTTTGAATCTTATAAACCTCACCGCATATGGATTATATTGACCCAATAAAACTAATACTCATGTGCTGAAGTAATATCCAAACTATTTTGATAGTTGGTTGGGCCGGATTTGATCTATTTCTTATTTCTAACTAATAGTGTAAAGAATCAAATATGTGAAAAACTGACATATTCTTTTCAAAGTTTTCATATTAAAAAATTGATTCTTTTACAATGAATAGATGAAATATAGAAAACTAAAAAGGAAAAAAATAAGAAAACCGGAAGGAGACATTAAACCATAATCGACAACAGAGAACATAAGAAAGAAAAAGATCACAAACCAACTGAAATCCACCAGAACATTCTTCCTAAAAGGCTACATCAATTGCGGTTTATCGCTTCAAAACAAAGCATCAAAGCAAGATAAGCCGGAAGGTGGAGAAATTTTCGCCAAATTTCAAAATATGACACATCGATAAGATAATCAGATAATATTTGGGCAACTCTCTTAAATGGCATTTTTTAAGTTTTTGTCACAAAAATAGCCATAAAAAAATAAAATGACCAAAATAGCATTTTTTTTTGAAATTTTCAATTTTTTCATTTTTTTTTTGAAATTTGAAACCCTATCCCCAAACCCACCCCTTTACTCTAAACCCTAAAGTCTAAATTAGTTAACCCTAGGGGTATAAATGCATATAAATAAAAAAATTAGCTTCTAAAAAAAATTATTTTGGTCATTTTCTTCCTTAAGAACTATTTTGTGAAGAACAAACTAAAAAGGCTATCTAAGAGAATTTCTCGATAATATTTCTTATAAATAATCTTATGTAATTATGTGGGGTACTTAAAATCTTAAATTAATAATTTATATTTATATTTTTTATATAATCACAAACAAAATATTATATTTTTTGTTTTCTACTCACAATATAATTTTTTCTATATTTTCTTAACACTTCAATATGTTTTAATAATATTTAATAAAAATATATTTATAACACATTTAAATCCTCTGAAACATATTTTATATACACAAAATAATATAATAAAACTCTGACATGTTTAACAGAGAGGTTTTGGTCACATTAGTATAGAATTTGAGTTATGTTTTTACAATATATATATATATAATGGATTTATATTTGGATGATTATACATCATAATTCTATTTCAACCAATATATTACATGTTTTAATGTGGAGTTATGTGAATATTTAATGTAGCATGTGTATACTTTCTAAGTAGTTTGCTCAGTGTTTTGAAGGTTAAAGACTAAATAATGGCAAATCTTGTGACATGTGTTCAAACAAACCACATTTGATATGAAGAGTTATTTTAAAGAGTTTGGAATATTTGAAAATTAATTTTAGATATGAGAGAGATCATATATCTAAAATCCAAAACTTCCATGGTTGAAAAAAATCTTGTTCTCTATACTTTGTTTATTTTTTTCAGTCATATTAGTAGTAAATACCCCTTTTAATTATTTTTAGTTTGTTCTCTATATTTTATTTATTTTTCAGTCCTATTAGTAGTAAATACTTTTTAATTATTTTTTGGATAATTCTAGAGTATCTGAATACGAAAACTCAAATAATCTTCTAAAAATTGATCTATCCGTAATAGATATGTCTTAGATACTCACATCATCTGACCAAGTAGATAAATCTAAGTGGTAGATTTCGAATCCAAAATATTTATCATCTTTCCAAAGTTGTCTTGTTGTACCATTATACCACATCAGCGTGGTTAAATTTTTTAAATGTTATATATTCTATTTGAGTATCGGCAATGCAAGGGGCTTAAGATATGCTAAGTGGTAAGCTCCACCATAAAAGAGGAGAGAGGGATGCTAAAAATGTCAAATTAAGCATTGATGCTTACACTGTTTCGCGGGTCCCACTGACATGTAGCGGCCCGCGATTGGTTAATGAATAATTAATTTTTGGCTGAATCGTTTGATCAACAGCTTGTTGCAGCCTATCAATTTATGGCCTTCTTCATTATGGTATCTCCTCCTCCAACGGTACCTATTCAACAGTCAAAAGAAAATCTTGATAATGTCAGTTTATTATATTTATTTCCGACACACGACGATCTTGCATGGAAGAGCCTTTTGTTATTTACGAGTTCATAAGCACCAGGATCCAGCTAAATTATTACAGAGACACGTGCTACAACGAGGCATAATATGACAAAGGGGGGCCTAGCTAGTGGGGGATGGTGGATCCATGTGATAACACATCATGGGCACACAGGCCATGACTGACATCAAATAACGTGACCAACTTGTGTATGCATGTGTGGGTATGTCTCATCAGTTTTATTTTGTGTAAATATAGTAAAAAGATGTATGCTTGATGGATAAGAATGGAAACATTTTATAATTTATATGCAAGACACATGTTACAATACTACTTCGTTTCAAAATAATTCATGTTTTAGAGAATTTTTTTTTAAATTTTTTTTATATTTTCATTGTATATAATAATGACAAATTGTAAATTTTAAAAATATTAATTATGTTTACTGAATTTTGATTAGTTAAAAATCATATGAAATAGCTAAACACATAAAATAATATTTTTATTATCAAAATTTTACATATTTTCTTTGTGAAAACTCTAAAATATATATTATTTTGAAACAAAATAAGTATTTTTTGCCACTAAAATGTATTATGCGGTTTTAGTTCATTGATAACAACATACTACGTTTCTACAATTCTAGTTATTAAGAGCATGATTAACTCTAGAACCCCATTTGGGATTCTAGTTTTTAAATTTTTTTTTTTTTAATTTGATTTTTTTTTTTTTTTTTTTAAAACGAACCAATCGCGGGTCGCCACGTGTCAGTGAGACCCGCAAACAGTGCAAGAAACTCTTAAGAACCGGTTCTTATTTAAGAGTTTTAAGAACCGGTTCTTACACTATTCATGGAACTCATCCTCCTAAGAACCCGTCTAAGAACCGGTAATGCAACCATGCATATAAATCTCATTTTGTGCAAGTCACTAAATACTTAAGCGATTACATGTTAGTTCTTTTCTACATGACAATTCCAACTGTACTTAACTACTTAAAGTGAGCTAAATATATCATTTTGGTCAATTTTTAGTGAACTAGCTTTTATTATAAGGTTTAGGATATAATGAAAAACAACACCTGATAAGGGATGAGTGGGAATGTGTTTCGTAAAAGAAGGTTGAGGAAAACCGATGGACGAAGATTGATGATAAGGATAGAGAGTGTAGAGAGGCATCATCGGGCTTGCCCCCTCCACCATACATGTGATGTTGGTGGTAATATTGAGGTTGCGGCTGTGCGTAGTATCCGTTCATATACGTTCCTCCAACGTATCCAACTTTCTATTCATTAAATAACATCACAAACAAACTTATTACATAAAAGTGGAAGATCATAATATATAGGGCAATTCTCTTAAATAGTCTCTTTTAAGTTTTTGTCACAAAAATAATTTTCGAAAAATAAAATGATCAAAATAGCCTCTTTTTTTTTGAAATTTTAATTTTTTTTTTTAATTTGAAATTTTATCTTCAAATTCACCCCTTAACTTTAAATCATAAGTCTAAATTAGTTAACCTTAGAGGTATAAATGCATATAAATGCATTTTTTAGCTTCTAAAAAAAATTATTTTGATCATTTTCTTTCTTAAAAACTATTTTTGTGAAAAACAAACTAAAATAGGATATCTAAGGAAATTTCTCTAATATTTAATCATATTGACTTTATATATATTTAGTCAGACTTACTTGATTGAAGGTCATGTTAGGGGCGACGTAGGAGGAAGGGTACCTATAATTTAGTATCAGAACCGAAATAATCAAAATACCTTATTAACTTAAGTACATTTTGAAGTAAAATCTTAGACAGGAGAAAAATAGTATACCCGTAAAATGGAATGAGTTGATGATGGTGTTGCTGCTGAAGTTGATGTTGCTGATGTGTGAATCCTGCAGGGTAGTACCATTGAGCTTGATTATTCCCCACATGTTCTGACGGGGCCCTACTCACATTCTTTGATCCTTCACATGATTTCAAAAGCATCGTATTGATTTTGAAGTTAAAATCAAATTTGAAGAATTAATTATAAGGTATCTTAAAAGCTTAAATGGCATCAAATATGGTGTTTCTCTTCCATCTATATGAAAATTTAATCCTTGTAATGGCTTGCCTAGATCAAACTTTTTTTTTTTTTTGATAATTCTCTTAAATAGCACTATTTTAAGTTTCTGTCACAAAAATAGTCTTCAAGATATCTTATAATTTTTAAAAAATTAATATTTTATTTTTATTTTTTAAAATTTGAAACCCTAAACCCAAAACTCCATCTCTTTAACTCACACTCTAAATTTATAATAGTTAACCCTAAGGATATAAGTGTATATTTACCTCTTTAATGAAACATTTTGGTCATTTTTTTTCCTTATGTGCTATTTTTGTGACAAAAACTTTTTTAGAACTATCCTAAGGTGTATTTTTTTTTTGATAAATAGAAAATCATTGTTTTGTGCCAAACCAGTAAATAATATTTGGTTCGTTATTTTATTCCAAAATTGCAAAGGACAATCTTAGCATTAGAGACCATACGAATCCACCATACTACATTCTATATTCCACTAACATCTTCCCCCATAGAAAAATTCATACATGACGTTGTAACCAATGTATTATATGTGTATGTAACTTAATTTTTCCTTAAGATCGAACGTTTTACGTGTATATAATAAAGTTGATTTTTACTGTTACTTCGATCATTGATCAATCTAAATGTCTTAAATAAGGATTAGTTTGAATTTTGGCCATGACCCTCCAGTAATTAAACAAAAGAAAGCTACAAACAAAAAAAAAATTAGAAGAACCTTGTTGAGGAGAGGGCATTGTGGGTGGTCTACGATGGTGGCCACCGAGGGAGGCAAGATTGCAGTTGGCACGGCGGCCATTGATGATCGGATTCGAGTCCTCGCAAGCCCTCTTTGCAGCTTCCGCATCTTTAAAAGTCACCTACAACAAAAGTATTTTAAACAAATAAATATGAGAAATTCTCATTAGATAACTCTTTTTAGTTTGTTTTTCACAAAAATAGTTTTTAAGAAAGAAAATGATCAAAATATTTTTTTAAAAAACTAAAAAATGCATTTATATACATTTATATCTCTAGGGTTAACTAATTAGATTTATGGTTTAGAGTTAAGGGGTATTTTTGTGATAAAAACTTAAAAATATCTAAATAATTGCCCAATAAATATTGAGAAACAAATAAGAAAATTTTTCATTTAAAAAAAGAAAGAGAGAGGAGAGGAACATTCGAAGCCGTAGCCTTTGGAACGGCGAGTGAGTTTGTCGGAGATGATAACTGCCTCCAAGATATCACCATACTTGATGAAATGATCATGCATTGCTTCTTTTTGAGTGTCCCAAGCCAATCCTCCTACGAACACTTTGGTCAGCTTCGTGTCTCCAAAACATCCGGGCACGTTGTCGCTCGTCGTCATTGGATCGCGTGTGAGTTTGAAAGAGAGAGAGAGACAGGAGAAAGTGAGAGAGAAGGAGAGTGAATTGAATTATATAAAAAGAAGTGGAATAAAAACAATAAAGAAATGGTGGAAAAATAGAGAGTGACAGATTGATGGACAGGCAAGTCTTAACGTGATCACTTCACCCTTCTTGTGTCTTTATTCACGCCTCTTTCTTTGATACAATCAGCATGAATACTTATAAAACTAACATCACAAAAATGATGCACCGCCACGACTCATGATCAGTTTGGGCATGTCATTAATTAACAGGTATAGTCATGGGGGCTATAACTCAGTAAACGGGTGCTTTATGCGCAAAATATGTCATCATTTGACTTCCTTTTAAAAACTGTGCTGTGGTGTTGTATGTGGTGGTGGTAGAGGCGTCAAAGTTTAGCTCATTCGGCCTATTATGGGTCATAAGTCCCGATCATATTTTACTATGTTTTTTGGATCAGATTCGATTTGGTATTTATAGTTTTCGATCCGGATCATATTATTTAACTAATACTTAAAATTGTCTAAAAAACTTTTAAAATAACTAATGAAATTGACCCCAAAATATTGTATATATATATATATATGAGAAATTCCCTTAGATAGTCCATTTTAGTTTGTTTTTCACAAAAATAGTTTTTAATGAAGAAAATGACCAAAATATTTTTTTAGAAGCTAAAAAATTCATTTATATGCATTTATACCCCTAGGGT
Source organism: Sinapis alba (assembly GCA_012274485.2). Lineage (NCBI taxonomy): Eukaryota > Viridiplantae > Streptophyta > Magnoliopsida > Brassicales > Brassicaceae > Sinapis > Sinapis alba. The sequence goes on along the minus strand of MU110310.1, from coordinate 279 downwards.
TAACTAATTTGGACTTTAGGGTTTAGAGTTAAGGGGTGGGTTTGGGGTTAGAGTTTCAAATTTCAAAAAAAAATAAAAATAAAAATCAAAATTTCAAAAAAAAAAGTCTATTTTGGTCATTTTATTTTTTGAGGGCTATTTTTGTGACAAAAACTAAAAAAATGGCTATTTAAGAGAATTGCCCTATATATATTCTTAAATTACCTAAACTAATTTAAAATAACAACAAAAAAAATCTGGTTTACAAACTATAAAAATTTTCTACAGTATTTTTTGACA
>MU110309.1:0-10680 GCA_012274485.2 Sinapis alba | reverse complement strand
GAATGTGGAGAGAAGGGATTCACCCGCAGATAAGTACAGGAAAGAAGAGAGAGAATTCAAATCATGGAGAGATCCTGGTGATGAAATTGAGAATGGGGAATTCATTCCAGAAAGATGGCATAAGATGGAAACAGTAAAGGATGATCATATTTACAACAGATCTCGTAGGAATGGAGTTGACAGAGAGAAAACGTGGAAATATGATTATGACTATGAACATGAACATGAACGTACCCCGCCTGGTGGGAGGTTTTCGAATGAGGATTCCTATCGCCGGAGAGAGTTCAGAAGTGGGAATGACAGGGCTACGAAAACCAGTTCTAAAATTCTAATAGAGGAAAGTTTACATAAGAACGAATACAACGATCCCAATAATCTTGGGAAAGAATACTCTTCTACTGTGAACAAACTGAAGCGACATGGAGCTGAACCGGATAGTTTTGAGCGCAAACATTTTTACGCTGATCATAGGGACTATGGGAGCTCCAAATATAGAAAACTTTCTGATGATTGTTCCCGCTCTCTTCACCCAGACCACTATTCACGGAACTCTGTTGAGAGAGACTACAGAGATTCCTATTCATCAAAAAACTCATCTCTGGAAAAGTATCCTAGAAAGCATCAAGACTCATATTTCCCTGCCAGGTCTGTTTCAGACAGACATGGACACAGCCCTGCACGATCTGATTTGTCCCCACATGATCGGTCTAGGTACCATGGCCACAGGGATAGAAGTTCCCTCCATCGGGAGAGGTCGCCATATGCCCGGGAGAGAACGCCATATATCTTCGAGAAGCCTTCACATGCTCGTAAAAGGTCTCCACATGACCGCAGCCATCACCATGATTATAGAAGAAGTCCAAGTTACTCTGAGTGGTCCAGTGATCGCAGGGATGCTACTTCTAAATATATAGAAGATCCCCAGAGCGATCGTACCAAGCGCAATGGCCATAGAGAAGTAAGCAAAAAGAGTGGAGTTAGGGAGAGGAGGGATTCTCAGACTGGTATGGAGCTTGAGAATAAGCACAGACATAGGGATTCTAATGGAAAAGAGTCGACCCCATCAAGAAAAGAATTGCAAGGTAAAAACATTTTGTATAACAATAACCCGGTGGTTGAGAAAGATTCTGTGTGTGATTCATCCAAGATTCAAAGTGCGTGTGCAAAAGGAAAAGAGTCTGTGCAAGTTGGTGAAACAACTACCGAAGAGTTGCCATCAATGGAGGTAGATATGGACATTTGTGATACACCACCTCATGAGGAGCCGGCAGATTCATCCTTGGGGAAGTGGTTTTATCTTGATTACTATGGCACGGAACATGGGCCTGCAAAGTTATCCGAGCTTAAAGCTCTTATGGAGCAAGGCATTCTTTTCTCTGACCATATGATTAAACATTCAGATAATAATAGGTGGGTCACTATTGAAAATGCAACATCTCCTGTGGTCAACATAATTATTCCATCAATCGTGTCAGATGCCGTGACACAGTTCGTGAATCCTCCTGAAGCGACTGGTAATTTATTAGAAGATATTTCAGATGCTGCCGAAGCAGTTCATATGGAGCAAGGAGCTGGAGATTCCTTACCTGAATCATTGTCCATACCAGATAGTATTGATATTTTAGTAGGCCATCACGAAGTTTTTCAGTTTGATAACAGGATCGCGAATCTCTTGGAGGGCTATACTATCACCCCTGGCAGGGAACTTGAAACACTTGGAGGTACTGTGTAGTAGATGTAAAATATTATCTTCGGCCACAAATTTGATGTTTTTCAGCCAAAAATGCTAGCAAATATCTGGCGCATTTTTCTTAATACATTTAGTTTATTGCATCATGGAGTTTCTATGCCATACCTAAGACAGGCTTATTTTTATCGCTTTGCAGAAGCTATGCAGATTAAAGTTGAGCTTGAAGAGACGAGAAGATTTGTGAGTTCTGAAGGTATGTTCCGTTGGCACCACTTGCACCTTTGCTGTAGCATGATATGATTTTTTCTCTATTTGCTTCTCCTCTTTTCAGGCAAGTTATATTCCTAACTTTGCCTACTTCTACTATGAGAAGACATAATTAAACAGGCGTTTATATCTACTTATATTAAATATGTTATATGGTCATCGATATCTATATTAGTTCGTTTGTAGTATTTGGAAGTTTTGGATGTTTGTTAAAGACGTAATGGCCGCCTACTACCATATGATGATTTGTGCATAAACATGGATATTCATTTAGACGACATCAACTTTAATTATTCGTAGCTTCTTGTTTATCTGCATGTTTTGCATGACACTATTTAGAAGTTCTAGTCTGGTATTTGCAGATATCATCTGGTGCTACTATCAAGGGGTAAATCAGTCTCTATTAAATGAGTCGCCGGGACGTTCAGAGCCCAAGACAATGGCGATCGAAGAACTGAAGTCAGAAAATGTTGATAGTTCTGAGAGCGATGAGACAGGCAGCTGGTTTTCAGGTCGTTGGTCTTGCAAAGGCGGTGACTGGATAAGACACGATGAAGCTTTTCAAGATAGAGATTACAAACCTAAAGTGGTTCTGAATGATGGTTTCCCATTATGCCTGATGCAGAAGTCTGGGCATGACGATCCTCGCTGGCATCACAAGGATGATTTGTATAATCCTTGCAGCAGCTCTAAGTTGGAACTTCCCTTGTGGGCTTTTTCTGGTGTAGATGAGAGAAATCAGGCGAGGGGAGTAAAGGCTAGTATGCTGTCTGTAGTTAGGCTTAACTCATTGGTCGTTAATGATCAAGTTCTATCAGTTCCTGATCCTCTTGTAAAAGTTCGTAGTAGGGAAAAGTTCTCGTCAAGGCCTGTTCGTCCATCCCCTGCATCTAGTGATTCCAAGAAGGAATCAATCGAAACTATTTCTCAATCAACAGCTTGCAGTGGTCAAGATTTGCAGAGATTTTGGAGAACTGACGCATCTGTTAGCACCCCTGGGGATCGTCTGTATGCAGTCGATGATTTGCAATTGCATTTGGGTGATTGGTTCTACATAGATGGGGCTGGGCAAGAACAAGGACCTCTGCCATTTTCGGAGCTCCAGATATTGGTTGATAAAGGTTTAATAAATCACCACACTAGTGTCTTCCGGAAATCTGACAAAATTTGGGTACCTGTTACTTCTATCACAAAAACTTCTGAAAGCAGTGGCAAGCTTCAGGGGAAAACCCCAGCTCTGCCTTCAGATCGTCAAAGCCTTGATGTCTCTGAAATGGACACAAGTCTAAGCTCGTTCCATGCTATGCACCCTCAGTTTCTTGGTTATTTCCGTGGGAAACTCCATCAATTGGTTATGAAAACATACAAGACTCGGGAATTTTCTGCTGCCATAAACGATGTTTTAGACTCTTGGATCCATGCAAGACAGCCAAAGAAAGAGACTGACAAGTACATGCACCCATATTCAGGTATGCATAACCGCCAGAATTTGAATGCCATCCGATCCATCTTATTAGCTCTTGCTTTTCTTCAAGTTATTATTGGTTTCTGTACTTGCGTGGCTATTTTCTTTATTTCTTCATTCCCTTCTGGTTATAACATTATTCAATTCCTGCTTTCGTATGTTTAAACATGTGTTCTCTTCTCTCTTTTGTTTTTGGTTCATAAACCTCAGAATTTGATTCATCATCATATACGAAAAGAGCTCGATTGATGGCTGGTGAAAGTGGAGACAATTCTGAAGTGGAAGATGCACAAATGTTTCAGAAGGATGAGTTGGCATTTGAAGATTTATGTGGGGACGCTACCTTCCATGTTGAAGGAAGGGGATCTTCTGGCACCGTGGGGATGTACTGGGATCGGTTAGATGGTCACCTGTTAGCACGGGTGTTTCATTTGTTGAGATATGATGTAAAATCACTTGCATTTGCGTCCATGACTTGTAGACATTGGAAGGCCATTGTTAGTTCATACAAGGATATTTCAAGACAAGTTGACTTATCTTCTTTGGGTCCCAACTGCACAGATTCTAGGCTCTGGAATATCATGGTGAGCACTCTGTACTTTCCGCTTACAGTATTTGAGCAATTTAGTATTTTAATTGATCTGATATGACTTTCTCTTGCAGAACACTTACAACACGGAGAAGATTGATTCTATTATTCTGGTTGGTTGTACAAACGTGACTTCCGGCATGCTTGAGGAAATTCTTCGTTTATTTCCCCATATATCTTCTGTAGACATCACAGGCTGCTCCCAGTTTGGAAATTTGATATTGAAATATAAAAAAGTAAGTTGGCTCAAACGCCAGCATCCTCGACCAGGTGACTTGCATTCCAGGTTAAGGAGTTTGAAACAGACTAATGTTGCCAAGTTTAAGGGATTAGGAGGAGATACAGATGATTTTGGTAACCTTAAGGATTACTTTGATCGTGTGGAAAAGCGAGACTCAGCCAATCAGTTATTCCGAAGAAGCTTATACAAACGCTCAAAATTGTATGATGCAAGGAAATCATCGGCAATTCTATCCAGGGATGCTCGTATCAGGCGATGGGCGATTAAGAAGTCAGAACACGGGTATAAGAGAGTGGAGGAATTCCTTGCTTCAAGCGTTAGGGCCATCATGAAGCAGAATACTTTTGACTTCTTTGTTTTAAAGGTGCTTTCTTGTATTCGTGTATGCTGAATATTATGTCTGCTCTTTTTTCTTTACCATTTATTAAAAATTAGTCCTAACTTTTTTTTTGGTTACCAGGTTGCTCACATAGAGGAAAAAATGAAAAACGGTTACTACGTTAGTCATGGTTTGAAATCTGTCAAGGGTGATATCAGCCGGATGTGCAGGGAAGCAATTAAGTAAGCCTTCCTTATTCTTTCTCTGGGTGGCTTCTTTAATACATGATTATGCCAATAATACTTCTAATATTTTCTTGCAAATTATAGATAAGTAACTACTGAGATTCAACTTGCCAAACAATATGTTGAATGACCGCTGATGCCCTTTCTGGACTATAGGTTATAATTTCACAAGTCATTAACCGCTTTCTTCCCATGTGCTTTGTTTTTGGCCCTCAGTTTGTTAGGATGTAGGATTACTATTTTTTAACATTTATTCCTAGACTCCTAAGTAAAGGTAGGAGCCCTTTAATTTTTTTTTCCTTAATACTACTTTTGTAATTTTTCTTCTGATCCTATCTTACGTATTCAGAGAGAGGAATCGGGAAGACTCCAAAGACATGAACCGAATCATCATACTGTTTATTCAACTTGCCACACGTTTAGAAGAGGTCTCTATGGCTACTTCTTCATATAGAAGAGATGAATTGATGAAGTCATGGCAAGATGGCTCAGGGTTGTCATCAGCCTCTAAGTACAACAAGAAGTTGAGCAAATCTGTAACTGAAAAGAAGTACATGAGCAGGACTAGTGACACATTTGGTGTAAATGGTGCGTTGGACTACGGAGAATATGCATCTGACCGCGAAATCAAAAGGCGTTTGTCTAAACTGAATCGTAAATCATTTGGTTCGGGAAGTGAAACATCGTCCGAGCTATCTGACAATGACAATTACAGCTCAGCTTCAGAAAGCGAATCGGATATCCGTTCAGAAGGTCAATCACAGGACTCACGTGTTGAAAAATACTTTACAGCAGACGAGTCCTTTGATTCTGTGACCGAAGAGCGTGAATGGGGTGCACGTATGACCAAAGCTAGTCTTGTGCCACCAGTCACAAGGAAATATGAACTGATTGAAGAGTACACGATTGTCGCTGACGACGAGGAGGTACAACGAAAGATGCGGGTTTCTTTGCCAGAGGACTATGGTGAGAAGCTGAATGCACAACGAAATGGCATTGAAGAGTTAGATATGGAGCTTCCTGAAGTCAAGGAGTATAAACCAAGAAAGCTTCTTGGCAACGAGGTTTTAGAGCAAGAGGTTTATGGAATCGATCCTTACACCCATAACCTCTTACTTGATTCAATGCCCGGAGAATTGGACTGGTCACTGCAGGAGAAACATTCATTTATAGAAGATGTAGTCTTACGTGCCCTGAACAGGAAAGTTAGGTTTCTCACTGGATCTGGAAACACCCCCATGGTATTCTCTTTAAGACCTGTTATTGAAGAGCTCAAAGGGAATGCTCGTGAAGAGTGTGATATACAAACACTGAGGATGTGTCAAGGCGTCTTAAAGGCAATAGAAAGTCGTTCTGGTGATAATTACGTGTCTTATCGAAAGGTATAGCTCTGTGATTCTGTCATAGGAATCCATCAACTTATTTAGGACTGTTTTTGTTAATCTGTTTTGTTGCTACTTTTTTGCCCTTGTAGGGCCTCGGTGTTGTGTGCAACAAACAAGGTGGTTTTGTAGAAGACGATTTTGTTGTTGAATTTCTTGGAGAGGTGGGTTTACAGCTTTGCAGTTTTATGTTTGCTACTCAGCTGCACAATTTTTGAAATTCACTGGGCGTGCTGTTCTTTATTTTTTCTTTTTTTGGGCTTGCTGTTCTTGGATTTGAAACATTCTCTGAAAGGGAGTTCTGAACGTATGTTTTGGATATTGTAGGTTTATCCCGTTTGGAAGTGGTTTGAGAAGCAAGATGGAATTCGTTCCTTACAGGAAAACAAAACTGATCCTGCACCAGAGTTTTACAATATATATCTCGAGAGACCAAAGGTATGAAGAAAATGTTGATTGGGCTTTATATGTTATGCTAGACCATTTTCTTACTTTTTATGTTGCTGGCAGGGTGACGCTGACGGATATGATCTAGTTGTTGTTGATGCCATGCACAAGGCTAATTATGCGAGTCGAATTTGTCACTCTTGCCGACCTAACTGTGAAGCTAAGTAAGTTAAATTGTACAATCATCCATTTCTTCGAGAATTAGTTTAGAGAGCAGAACTAGTGACCATTATAAACTAGCTTGCTTAAGTTTGCTCAGATCAATACACACACATATCAATTCTTTATATATAAAGTTTTGTGGATACACTGACCAACATTTACTTATTGATTTTATCTGCTCTGCTCATAGGCATTAGGCAATACTCGTTCTTTTACCTAGGAGTACATGTTTTTTTTCAAAAATTGGAGGGGGGAACTCCTGTTGCTTGACTGTCTTCCTACCCAATAATAAGTTATAAATGGTTCACTCATTTTTCCCTCTTTGTCAACTGGTGCTTCCAGGGTTACCGCGGTGGATGGACGCTACCAGATTGGCATCTATTCAGTACGCCCTATTGAATATGGCGAGGAGATAACTTTTGATTATAATTCTGTAACTGAGGTATGTTCTTCCCTCTCTCTTCTTATCCAGTTCCTACTGTAGGGAAGTATTAATTCGGTGCGTTAATCTTTATGATCCCATTCCATTGTCGAAAGAATGATATTTACGTCTGCAACAGAGTAAGGAAGAATATGAAGCGTCTGTTTGCTTGTGTGGTAGCCAAGTATGCCGGGGAAGCTACTTGAATCTCACTGGTGAAGGTGCATTTCAGAAGGTAATTATGCGATTAATATATATATATATATATATCATTTTTAACTGGTATTAAAGATATGCGAGGGTAATGATAGAGGTTCGCTGTGTGCTTTTTCGCAAATGAGTAAATAGTTTTTTTGTACCAAAGTTTTAAAAAGCATTTCTTTTGTCCCTTGTTTTCCTGTATAGTTTTATGAACCATGTATGTAACAGGTGTTGAAGGAATGGCATGGTCTGCTGGATCGACATAGACTGATGCTAGAAGCTTGTATACTGAATTCAGTTTCAGAAGAAGATTATCTTGAGTTGGGAAGAGCTGGACTGGGAAGTTGTTTGCTTGGTGGGCTTCCAGATTGGGTGATTGCGTATTCTGCTCATCTGGTTAGCCTTGAATCATTTTATGTTAGTTTATAGCAGCACTATTGATGGGAGTGCAACTTCTGACAGAAAGTTTCTTCTGCATAAAGGTGCGGTTCATCAATTTCGAGAGAACTAAGCTTCCAGAGGAAATTCTTAAGCATAATATGGAAGAAAAGAGAAAATATTTTTCAGACATCCACCTTGATGTTGAGAAAAGTGATGCTGAGGTTCAGGTCAGAATATCATTCTTTTTTACTTTTTTTTTGCGGGTTCTTTCAGTAGTTCATGTCTTTTGTGCTTTGGAACTCTGTGCTGGCTTCGGTATGTAGTATGTAGTAAAAGGGGTTTTTGATTTTTTTCTCCAACTTTTATATGCTTATTATATCTGTAACTTTGATGATTCAGGCTGAGGGTGTCTACAACCAGAGGCTTCAGAATTTGGCTGTCACACTTGACAAGGTGACTGCAATCTCTCTTCATATAAATAAACAGTGTTATCTGCGTTGCGTTTCAAACTTTTTGTGTAAGTGGTTGTAAAATGTTTTACCCAAACGAAGGTTCTCTAATTCGTGTTATAACGCAGGTAAGGTATGTTATGAGACGTGTGTTTGGGGATCCAAAGAACGCTCCTCCTCCGCTGGAGAAGCTTACTCCTGAAGAAACAGTCTCTTTTTTATGGAACGGGGATGACTCTTTAGTTGAGGAGCTTCTTCAGTGCCTGTCACCGCACGTGGAAGAGGGCATTGTTGATGAACTCAGATCCAAGATTCGTGCCCATGATCCATCTGGATCTTCAAACATCCTTAAGGATCTTCAGAGATCATTACTTTGGTTAGTAACATCAATTATATTACTTATGCATGAATCACTGTAGTTCTAGGAAACCGTACACTTACATCAAAGAGTATTTTCTTCCATGAAGGTTGAGAGATGAGATCCGAGATCTACCTTGTACATACAAGTGTAGGAATGATGCTGCAGCTGATTTGATTCACATATATGCCTATACAAAGTGCTTTTTCAAAGTTCGGGTAAGTTCTTTCGTATAATTTGAGTGAGAAAAGAAGGCAAAATCTTGTTGAACTTCTTCTGACAGATGGGTATTTGATATGGTGGGCAGGAATACAAGTCATTTATGTCTTCTCCTGTACATATTAGCCCTTTAGATTTGGGGGCCAAATATGCGGATAAGTTAGGTGAGGGTATAAAGGAGTACCGGAAAACATATGGCGAGAACTATTGTCTTGGGCAGCTGATATACTGGTATGAACAGACAAATACTGATCCAGATCTTACGTTGGTGAAAGCAACCAGAGGTTGCCTTTCTTTACCCGAAGTTGCTTCCTTCTACGCAAAGGCTCATAAACCATCAAAACATCGTGTTTATGGCCCAAAGACGGTGAAAACAATGGTTTCACAGATGGTAATTTCTTCTTACTTGACCCACTTCCGAAATGCTTTTAGTTTGTCACCATTGTCCATGATTGATCTTTTTGAATTTTTATCTTATCTGTCTACAGTCAAAGCAACCTCAAAAACCGTGGGCGAAGGACAAAATATGGATGTTCAAAAGCACCTTGGCAGTGCTAGGAAGCCCGATGTTCGATGCTGTACTCAACAACTCGTCACTAGATAGAGAACTATTGCAGTGGCTAAGAAACAGAAGGCATGTCTTTCAAGCGACATGGGATAATTAGGTAAAAAAGGAAACCTCTATTATTCAGAAGCTTTCTCTTTTTTATTTTAGGAAAGCGAGGGGGAGGCAACCCAGTTAGTCTCTCACACATTCACTGCAAGGAGTCTCTCAAGCTTTCCCCTCAACCTTATGTATAGCTTTTACCATATATATATATATGTGATTTTTAGAATTTAACAATAACTTTGGGTTAGGATACCATTGTTATTCTTGTTAGATTAGGTTCACATAATTTTCATAGAAGTGAATCATTTGACTAGGTTGTATCTCTTCTTTTCGTAATAAAAGCTCTCGTGTTCTTGTTCCTGCCATCTGTTTATCTTCTGTTCTTATAAAGCTTGGCACAAAAACAAAACAAAGAAAAACAGGATTATACATAAATACAAATTGTAAGTTACTTTTTTTTTTTTGTCTTTTACTGGAAACTGAAATGATACAACACAACAACAAAAAAAAACTAAGAAGATGAACTGCTTATTCCATCCTAGTCACTGTCTGAATCATCCGAACTGTCAGCTCTCCGTTCAGCAATGGCCGGAAACAAACGCTCTCGAATGTTATCCGATTGATTACTTTCCGGAGTCATTTCGGTTTCCTTCTTACCCGAATGATTCTTAGTGGACGTCATCATCATCGTCGTTTCTTTAACTTCTCTGCAAACTTTCTCCAACATTATCAAGAAATCACGCACTATAGCAAACAAACGCAACCCTTCGTTCTTAGCAGATTTGCCATGGAAATAATCAGCAGAGCTTTTCACCAACACCATGATCCTCTCTTCTTCTTCCTTCAACCATTTGATATCACCATCTGCACGTTCTATGAACCCAGCTAAAGCTTTCTCGAAATCGCTCTCCTCGTCCATCGTTTTCAGAAACTCCCTCGCGTTCGTCAACGAGCCGCTTAGGCTCGTCAGTGTTGAAGCTAATCCATCAGCGTCTATGATCGCTGCTCTCTTCACATCTTCAAGCTCTGTTGTTAATCCCGAAACCACTTGAAGTCCTGTGCTTCTGTAAAGCTCGACAGATTGTGGACTTGTGTCTGTGTTGGTATCGTCTGTCTTAACGCTGGAGAAGCTTTTGCTTGATCTCTGGAGGCGAAGAGCACGAACTCCTTCAGAACGAATGATCTCAAGGACAACAAAGTGTAAGAGTGTGGTTTTGCCATCAGTTCCTTTGAC
>MU110308.1:0-10680 GCA_012274485.2 Sinapis alba | reverse complement strand
GGCCCATTGCTGCTATTGGCCGTTGCTGGTGCAGGTAATGCCAGCATTGTTGCTGTAATTGATAGTAAGTTCATGTCAAATTAGTAGAATGCAAACGAAAACAGAGCAAAATAATGTTTCTTTTCAAACCTGCTGGTCTTCCTGCAGAACCAAATGCCATACTGCTTGCACTTCCGCTGGCTCCATAAGCAGTAGAGTTGTGCACGGCGGCGTTCACAGTGCCGTGCTGATACATTCCGTTGAGTAGCAACATATCAAAGCCACCTCCGAGTTCAGTCTTTTGTCCTGATAAGTTTGTAGCTGATTGCACCAAAGCTGTCTCCCAATCTACTCCATCATCCTTAAACGCTTCCCATCCAGGACCAGACTCTGAACCCGAACCGCTCGCGTAAGGGCCATCGAATAGAGCCAATGCTAAGCTATCTCCAGCTTCTCCAGCTTCACCACCGCTTATATCCACAAGATCCAGCAAATCACCAACTTCTTCTTGCTTCTCCTCTATTATCACTGGTTCCTCTGTTTCTTCCTCTGTTTTTGCGTCTTCCTCTTCTTTTGGTGGAGGTGCAGGTAAGAATTTGATAGCATTCATATCTTCCTCCTCATTTACTTCCTCTGCTCTTGCTTCATCCTCCTCTTCATCAGATTTAACAGATTTTGAGTTATTGGTTTCTTCTAAAGCGGTTTTGTCTCTTATAAACTCATCCATGAGATCAAGCTTCTTCTGTGTGATTTTCTCTATCTCTGGATACTCAGAAGACCTAGCGATCCCCATGTTCCTACACCAGGAATAGAACTGGTCTAGCTCTTCAAACTGTTTTGAGACACGACAGAAAATGTCATAGATCTTGACTGAATCAGGAATGTCTAACTCCATGAATCGCTCGATCAAAACACCCATTATCTCTGTTACATCATAGTATATCTGAAAACTCTCCTTCACTATCGGATACAAAGCCACAATCACAACCCTATTGTTCCTCGCGCTTCCTGTTATGCACATGACTTGTCATCCAAGAAACATAGCAGAGAACAAGAAAACAAGTAGATGTGATGTAACTAGGACTAGCGGCTATTGATTTTGTATTACCTGCTGGACGACAAGCCAAGAAACGGTCAAGAAGTTGCTGCAAATGTTGTACTCTGGTGAAAATCTCCTCTGTTTTCATCTCAGCGGTAGGTTGTAACCTAAGCACTATAGCCGTGGAGAGATCAGCCTCGGGGTTGTCTTTCTTGTCTTCCACGGTATCTCCTCCAACGCAGTAAACTCCACGTTTCCCATGTCTTGCTTGCATCCTCAAATCAAGCCTTTCGTCGAGGTACAAGGCGTACGTCCTCACAAAAGCAGAGTAGTCCCAGGAGTTTGACCTAGAAACATCTCTAAAGTCAGACATGTTGAGAAGTCTTGTCCCACGGCGTGTAGCGAAGAAGATCTCTTGCTCATAGGCCTTATCTCCTTCTCCTAAGAGACGTTGGATCAGAATCAAGGTTTTGAGAGCAACGGTCCAGCATTTGGTTTTGTTAAGGCGTCTTGAAAGCGTGTTGACGCATGCGTTTATGTAGTTGCGTGAGTAAGAAGTTAGGCTAAGAATCTCTCTTATGTATTTCTCTTCCGCTGGATACTCTTCGTGACGAGTGGCTTTGACGATGGCTACGTCAAGCTCTGATAAAGAAGCGCTTCGACCGTTGACTTTGGCTAGACCCACGCTCGTTTGGTCCTTCACGGCTCCTATGGCTCGTTTAAGTTTACTAGAACTCATTTTTTTGTGATTTATTATAAATATATTTTAATTAATAAAGAAAAAAAGACAAAGAGATAAAGAGAGAAAAGGGAAGAACGAGAGGATTGTTTTATTTTTGTTCTCGTTTCCTCTCTTCTCCTTTGTGTTTCTTTTTGTTTGTTTGTTGTCTTCTTCTTGTGTATGTTGTTTTGTTTCGTCAATGTAGTTTCTTTGGTGTCGTTGATTATTACCATGCAAGTCGCCGAGGTTGTCGGAGACTTTGGCCGGTGTTTCAGAACAGCACGTGGCCTTTTTAATTGGTAAACTGAAATTTAGCTTTTTATTTACCATTAATGGGAAGGAGGAGAGACTGATTAAGGAGTCATTCTCGTTCTTGTGATCTTGTTTTTTTAGCCATGGTACAACCACTATTTCGACATTATCTTTGGATAGATGAGGTTATTTATAATTGTTACTGGCAAATACATTGATGAGTATATATATAGTATACTAGCTAGATACTATATATGATGATTAATCTTATAACTGCATTGTTTGTTAAAAATAAAACGGCATTCTTATAAATGATTTCTAGAAAATTGCATTGTTTGATATGGTGTTTGTCCTGCAATTATAAATTCAGTTTGTATGCCTTCATCAGGTAGGTTGCTAATTTATATTAAATTCGCAACAAATAATAGTATATCATTTAGGTTTCTGCATATATAAATTTATGTATTAAGAATCTATGATAGAGCTTCAACGATAAAACTCATTTACCCCCAACAAAACATCATTGGCTATATTAACATTTATGTGTGACCTTCACATAGAAACAAGCGGCCCTTGGAATTTGCATGGAGCCAATTTACTTTATAAATATACCGCAAGGATCTTTGAAATATATACGATTGAACAAGGAAAACAACTTTTTTTTTTCATGCATACAAAAAGCATTCAAAGAAGAATAAACGTGTAAATTCTTTCAATGTGTGTGAGATACGTGGCTTATCTTGTTCTTGCCTTCGTCCATGGAATATTAAACAGCTTACTAGTAGTGCCTTTTCATTTTTCTGCATATACGCATAATTAATATAATTTCATTGGATATTATCTAATCAGAAAATCTAAGAGACAAAAGAAAGGCAAAAGTTGGGTCTATATCTAATCACTTCTTCATAACGAATATGTTCTTGGTAGTATATGCGTTCAATATTCTCTGTAGTCTGTATCATCCAATTATGGTCTATCTGTTAGGGCTGAAAATTTTCAGTTTCTTCTTTGGGATAGCTATTGATAAAATTAAATGTTTATTATTCGAAGCATTCTTATCATTTATGCCTGATAGAGATTTATGAGCATATCTAATACATCACCCGCAAGAAAATGAACGGAGTTACAACATTCAACCCAAGCTATTGTTTCATTACTCTCAAAAGTATAATCTGGTGATTCGAAGTCATCGTACTTTAGATGATCGTACGAAGTCTAATAACTTGAAGTACATATACAAAGTGATGAATCAAACCATTTTTAGAGATGTGAAAGATAGAATATAATACTGGAATACATCAACTTGGAACAAGTACGAATCATTTATGTTTTTAGCAAAAGAATATAAGTTGTGAGTCTTTTAAATGATAACATATATAGTAGAAAGATGAAATGTGAAATACTTTTCCATTTAAAAAATTTAGAAATACTATTTCAAGTCGATGTATTTTTAAAAATACTATATAAGTTGTGAATCTTGTAATTGATAACATATATAACAGAACGATGAAATGTAAATGAGATACCATTTCATTAAAAATAAAAATAAAAATGTGAAATACTAGTAGTTAATTACGCAAAACTAAATTAAATACGTGCAATGAAGAAAAATAATAATATATAGGCGTAGGAGCTTGTACAAAAACCAACGGAAACCATTAGACTAATAAGCACATAATTACATGAACGTCCACAAAAAAGTATCAAATAATCATATATTATCTGATACTTATTTTTGGTAAGTTCTATTTTCTCAAAAAAAAAAAAAAGTTATATTTTCTTGTCGGTGGAATAATCCGAACGTAGAGAGGCAGCATCTTCCCCAGCTTGTACTATTTAAACGAAAATGGCTCTTTCGTGGTCTTGATAGTATAATTCCATTTGCAATGTATTTAGATTCTTTCTTCCAATAATTAATCAATATGAACTTCTTGAGAATCGAAAACGAGATAGAATATTTATTGATTGTGGTTCTTTCTTCAACCTTTTCTCTCGTTATGTCATTTCAATCATGTATAGTAGTATAAGGGGCTCCCCCGGTTTAATTCCTGAAACAAAAATCCTCTATATATACTAATGACTTCTCCCTTAGACCAGAATCAAACCAAATCTCACCATTACTTGCACCAATACACTTACAGGCACATAAACATTCAGACAATAAATTTAACAATGGAGAAGATATCAAATTTGCTTGAAGACAAGCCAGTGGTGATATTCAGCATGACTTCATGTTGTATGAGCCATACGATCAAGTCGCTTATATCTGGCTACGGTGCGAATCCAACCGTATACGAACTAGATGAGATGTCTAATGGGTCGGAGGTCGAACGAGCACTGGCCGAGCTTGGATGCAACCCGACCGTGCCTGCTGTCTTTATAGGGCAACAGCTCATAGGTGGTGCAAATCAGCTTATGTCTCTTCAAGTCAGGAACCAATTAGGTTCGTTGCTCAGAAGAGCTGGAGCCATATGGATTTAAAAGGCCTTAATCGTAATTAAGCACTTAATGTTTTTACTTATATATTTTCTATTATAGATTGTAACCAGTGTTTGAAGCATACTATATCTAGTGTTACAAGAAAAAGATCAATGTCGCTTTTTCTTAAAAATTACATAAAATAAAAAAATAATTCGATTCAATTCTCTTGTGTAATGCAATGGCAATTGTTAAGAACATTTGATTAAGTACTTACCTGAGAACATTTAATTAATTGATATCATTTTATATAACTTTATTATGATTATAAATTTATAATGCCTTAAAACAATGGAGTTTATATTACCTACACTGTAATAATGTTCCCTATATTTTATTTGAGTCATTAGGCGTCAGAGTAAATGTAATGTATGTTCTTGCAACATGCACATTTTATACAAGTCAATAGCAAAGACTGGGCAAAACACCATCGCTCACATTTCACAAAAATAAAAACAACTATATAAAGCTATACATACACACGCTATAACAAATCAAACTCTCAACCAAAAATAAATAAAGTAAATCACTATGCAAAGTAAATGAAAGTATATAAATCAAGAAACAGAGTGTCGTCTTTTTCTCTGAAACAGAAAACGGCTCTCAGAAGCTGACTTGCCGGCCAGGGAAGGTTTAAGACTACTGAAGCTGAAAAGAGAATTGAGTTTGCTTATCTTTTTAGCAAATGACTTGAAAAGCTTAGTCCCTGGATTAGATTTAACGAGTTCTTGTCTAATAGAGATGTGATCTTTCTCTAGATCCGTTAATCTCATCCTCATCCTCGCAACTTCAAGCTTTAACTCTCTGTTTTCTCTCCTCACCGATGCATAGTTATCTCTTGGTGATATCGCTCCACTTCCTTGTGATCCAAGCCAACCAACACAAACAACCATAAATTAGCTCAAAATAATAAAAGCGAAATTAAATAATCTCCATTCCAAATTAGATGTGGTTCTAAGTCTTTTCAATATTCAATTTTCTCTTATTTAATTATTAGAATTTTTTAAAATTTATATAGGAGTAAATATAACTAATACTCCCTCCGTTTCATATTATTTGTCGTTGTAGGAAAAAAATTTCGTTTCAAAATAAATGTCGTTTTAGAGTTTCAATGCAAAATTCATTAATAAGATTCATAGGTAATTGTGTTTTTATTTTTCTATTGGTTGAAATATGGTTAGGTGTATAGGTAATTGTATTTTTATTTTGGAAACATACAAAATCATATGTTTTCTTAATATGTGTGAATAAATCTAGAACGACAAGTAATATGAAACGGAGGGAGTAACATAAATTACAGTGAAATGCTAAAATATATATTTATTTTATAATGAAAATATTACGATAACAACTAGAAAATGGAGTACTATATATATATATTAAAAAAACAATTAAGACTATACTACAATCCAGAGGGATTATAAAGTAACATTACCTGCTCCACTTCCTCCACGTTGAGGAAACTGATGACAGTTACCGCTGAATAGAAACTGAGTAGGACTAATGCTACTGCTCATTGCGTTTCTGAGCCTCATCTGCTCAAAGTACAACACTTGCACTGCCATTTGCACTGGTAACCTCTCGTTTTGCGCTGCGTGACTACAAGCTTCTTGTGATAGTTTCTGTGAATCTATCGTCTTACATAAACGATAACGTTCTGAATCCTTTATATTCGGATGAACCTGCAGTAAAAGAATAAACCTTATATAAGTTTAATGCTGAGAGGGTAGAAAGTGAAAGGAGTTTTTTACTTTGAGGTAGATGTCAACGGCTCGATATAGACCATCGCTGATGATACGAGCATGATCTGGCAAGAGCTCTGCTAAAGCTATGAACTTTGACGTTGTTAGATTCGTATCCAAAGCTATCTCCGCTAAGTAGTTATCCATCAGCTTCGATACTTTCAATATCGAGCTCTGTTTTGGAGATCCAGGACTGTCGAAATCGAAAATCATCTCTGTTTCGTCTCCAAACCTGTTACGATGATGTTGTTGCTGTTCTTCTTCTTCATCGTCTTCATCTAGGTTTAAGAATATAGAGAAGATTCTCAAGATAGAGTCAATGTCGTACATGGTGTTGTTGACTCCGTTAGGGTTTGTCGGAATCAAGACATCTTCGAGGATGGCTTGGTCTAGCTGAAGACCTATCCTTCGCTCTAAATCTGATCTACAGGTTCCTGAAGAAGCAGAGGATGATGATGTTGCGATAACCGTTTTGAGAAGACTTGAAAGGAACGCCATTGGAACAGAGCTTTTTCTTCCTTGCGTAGGAAGTAACCTAACGATTGTTTCTACAATCAATCTCTGTTTCTTCTTTGACTCCAAATCAATAACCCTTTCTTTCTCAAGCTTTGTATCCCTAACTATTAGCCCTTGAAGTGACTTGTTCGTGTAACTGATAAGAATCTTGCTGATCACGTCTTGTCTCAACCCTTTTGACCTAACCGCAGAGACAACTCTCTGGAAGAAATCAAGATTCAAAACAGCTACTGACTTCCCCCACCAGTCTAATGGAGTCTCTGGTTCCATATTCGTACCCGAAAACGTATAATCTAGCTTTAATAGACCTGAGGTGAGCTGCTCTTTGCAGGCGTTGTTGGCGATAGCTATGATTAAACGATTCACCAAGTTGAGATCTTCAGAGACTGGGATAAGGGCTTCACAGTGATGTAGAACGAGGATGGAGTTCGAGATACTTGGAAGGACTGTTTCTTTGAAGAAATGTTCTGTTTTGATAGCCAGATTCTCCTCTGAGAAATCCTCAGTCATCTCTAGGAAATGAGATGCGCAACGAAGCTTAGCTACGTTAAGAAGGTTGATATCAATGTTGATTCCATAGCAGAACTTGGCTGCGAGCTCGAAAGCCTCAGATCCTCCGGGAACACTCGAGAGACATATGTTAAATATTTTCGCATCCGTAAGAAGCTTTCTAATCTTTCCACTCCGAGACACAAGAGGAAACTGAGAACACCAAACCAACAAGCAAAAAGTTCAAAACTATAACTCAAGAACAGAGGATGCTCTGTTTTGGCATAGATGCTCTGTTTTTCGTTTTTGTGTTTTTTTTTTACCTTATGAAGACAGAAACTTGAAGATCCAACTTGAACTGTAAGATCACTTGAGACTTCAGATATCGGCCTGCAAGAACAGATAAACAGACCCATTAAGGTTCTGAGATTTTTCAATATTTATTGAAGCAAAAGATCTGTGTGGACTTGAACTTGATGATCATGTAAGAACTGCTTGTGTCTTCCATGACTCCAACGCTAAGATTCTAGGATAAGGAAACAGTAACTCTATCATCTAAAATAGTGTGTGTGTTTTCCTGGTTTTGAGGCCATTTTTAGATTCACAAGCGAGACATGTAAAAGGTTATGTCAGCATCAAACTTTTCAAATGAAGACAGAACCAGATGAAGTATTATTGTACGGATATGTTTCACATGGATACAAAATAAGATGTGAGAAATTATTGGTTTTGATGAACAGTAAGAGACTTTGACAATAAATGACTTGTGGCTACAGAGAGATTCACATCACATACAAAGATTTGGATATTTTAGCTAAATTTTCATGAGAAAGAACAAAACTCTTATTCGTTTTCTGACATGTTTCGAGTGAATGTAGACAAAACTAAAATGGTAATCATAATTACAATACTATATATTACCATTCAGAGGCATGTCTGATGCTTGAGTTCAGACGAAACCCTCTCTTTCCTGTGAAAGTTGGCTTCACTTCTCCTACTGTAGCAAGTCCCATCTCTCTCTCTACAGAAAAAGAAGAAGAAGAAGAAGAGGTCTTGCGGTTGTAAGTTGCAGGGAATGTACGTAGTTAATGATGCAAAAAGGTACACAAAGGAGTTTTGATATCTTAGGTTAATTAATCTGTTAATTACGTGTAAAGCCTGAGGTCATTATTATCATAGATGAAATTAAGTTAGGGAAAAATGAGTGCATGTACATAGTATATTAGTTGCTAGTAGTGTCCTTTGATGCATTTCAATCTCATTATTATGGTCTAAGGTATTTATTTTTCTCTTGTTGATCATATGGTAATTGTAATGATTACTTCCAATTTCATGATTATGTCCACTGTTGTTTTGCCTTCAATTAATCGAAATCAAAATTTCATTTGACATTAATTTTCTTCTAAAGAGCTATTGATATATTTTAATCCTACTAAAAATTAACATTAACATTAAATTTGTTTTACTGTTATACTGTTTTTTCTACTAATATGATAACATCTTTATGGTGGATTTTTGTATAATGCAAACATTTTTTATAATCTTAATTTATAAGAGGATATGTTGATGTCATGTGAATTATTTGGTGAGGGCAAAGCTTTAAGATCACTCCATGCTTTAATTTTTGAATATGTATTGTTTATGTGTGGTCCAAGAACACTAAGGGGTTTCTTGCTTTGTTTAAGAAGATCAAAATAAAGAAATAGAAAGGTGTAGTGATTCCTAGTGATTACACCGATTGAAATTTATACTTAGCTTTAAGGCTGTGTTGATGTGTTATGTAATGATGTTAGGCTGATCGAAAAAAATTCTCGAGCCCCTCGAAACCTATAGTTTTATATTTATGGTAATTATGATAAATAAAATCTATGTTGGATTAGTTACATTACATATGATAACCTTCTTGTGAGTTTGATTGTGTAAAGGTTGACCAATAGATTGATTTGTTTACGAAACAAATAGTGAATTTTGATTAAGATTTTAGATTTTTTTTTTTTTTGTTCGAACGATTAAGATTTTAGATATCTTATTTCTTTGTTTCTGAAAATAAAAAAGAATATAATTTTGAAGACGTGAACAGTTGAGAAAATACAAGAGAAGAGAGAAAGGTTGGTTCTGTCGAAATGTATAAAAGTCTATCGAAAATGTAATTTTACAAAAGATGTGAACTCAAATGCAATATAAAGGAAAAAAACAAACTTGTATGACGACGGCGCGTCAGGCTCCGAACATCATCTGATCCTCTTCTTCCTTCCTCGGTTCGCGTTTTTTTTTAATTTGAGTTTCTTAAACGGAGCTTCGAGCTGAGTTCACCTCTTTTGCTTTATTCGATTTGAATTCCGTCGCGATGGTGGAGAGACGGAGGCCTCTGGTTCTATCATCTACCAGAGCTACACTCCGTTCAGTCCTCAATCCGCTTCAACCCGGCGACGACAGAGCTCCGAGTAGCGACAAGATTCCGGGCGTAAGGTTGCCAGCTGGCATTCTCCGGTGGAAACAACGGGACGGAGTAAATGATTCCGATTCAAAGTTTGATTCTTTAGATGAATCCTCACTGGTTGGACTCTCGACTCAATTGCTCAAGAGACTATCCATCAACTCTGGCTCTTTGGTAAACTCCTCTTCACTCACTGACTTGCAAAATAATATAATAAACTGAAAAAAATGGATGCTTTATTGTAAAAAAAGGAGCTTTTGATGTTAACATTTGAGTATTCATATTGCAAAGGTTGTCATCAACAACATTGACATAGACATTCAACGGATTGCGCAAGTTGTTGTACTTGATCCTCCCAAGACGACGACGCTTGAAGAAGATGCTTCATCTCTCACCGTTTCGGACTCTCTTCATACAATGCTCGTCTTTCCCACTTATGATATGATGAGTCAACAGTTACTAGAGCAAGAGGTTGCTTACTTGTCCCCTATGTTAGCTTTTAATCTTAGCTTGCACATGTCCTGCCTGAAATCCCTCGTCCATCAAGGGGACGAGGTCTTAGAGAAGTACTTTGTTGCTAAATTCGATGAGGAGCTGGACGGTGAATCAAGGATTGGTTTGGATTTGGAACCTGTGTCCGAAGTTCCAGGGTATGCATCACATCTGAGGGTTTCTTTCGTTAAGATCCCCGAGTGTGGTACCATTCAGTCATTGGTAGTCAATTCCTCGTTTGAAGATGAAGAGCGACAAGGGCTAATAGATTCCGCATTGCATAAGTATTTTGGAACTGATAGACATCTGTCAAGAGGCGATGTGTTCCGAGTTTATATTGAATGGAACTGTGGTTCAAGCATTTGTATTCCGTGTAGTCAAAGTTCATGCTCCAGAGAAGAGGACTTCATCTATTTCAAGGTATAATCTTGTTTTCTTTTTTTTTTGCCAGGAAAAAAAAAAGCTACTGAATTATAGTTCATGTGTTCAGGTCGTCGCGATGGAACCTTCTAATGAGAGGTTTCTTCGAGTCAAT
>MU110294.1:0-10717 GCA_012274485.2 Sinapis alba | reverse complement strand
TTGTTGAACCGCAAGAGGTTGAGAGTGTCTCTCTCTTGTCGGGTGTGTTGTTGCATGCATTATAGGTGATAAGTGCATGTTGTCTAGATGCTTTGTTTATGTGTTGCATGGAGGTTTGAGGTTGAGCTCCCTCATGCTTATTTGAGTTGTGAGCATCTAGATTAAGTTTAGTGAGTCACTCGCTTATGTTGTTTAGTGTGTCTAGACCGCGTGTGCATGGAGGTTTGAGGCTGAGCTCCCTCATGCTTATGTGTGTGTAGTCGGGTCTAGAATAGTGTGTGAGAGCGAGTGAGTGTGAGGTGCACTTAGTCTAGGATGCAACGCGTGTTGGTTAGAGGTAGAGGTCCCTCACGTTAGTGTTTGAGTTGCATCTAGATTAGGTTGCACGGACCCTGGAGTGAGATTGGGGGGTACCCAATTCTCAAGTGGTGGAGTTAGCCGCCCCTCCATGGCTTGTCAATTTAAGTGGGTCGCGCCCATGGACGAAGCACTGCGGGACGCTGCGGCCCGGGGGATATTGGGAGTGAATCAATACCCGGTGTTTCCGACCATGTGACTAGGGTGTTTATGGTCGGGTGTGTGGGAGGGGGCAGGGCTTCTCCAATGAGTAAAAGGGATCCCGGGGAGTAGCAGTTGGCTCCGTCCCTAGTGCACATGTGTAGTGGTTATGTTTGACTCTAGGATTGAGTCTAGACTGCATTGTTTGTTGTTAGGTCTCGGGGAGGAGACTTGTTGCATTGCATAGAGTAGTTGCATTGCATTTGTGTTTCATTGCATGTTTGCATGATTGTGTATTGATTGTTTACGCATTGTTAATTATGTGTATTGTGTGCTTGTTGTTAAGCATGGGCTGGGGAGGGTAGTTGTTGTTTATGTTCGGAACTCACTGAGTAATCTTGATTACTCACCCCCTCTCCTACTATGCAGGTAACCAGTAGGTGGGAAGCTTAGAGGGTCGCGGAACGTTAGAACACCGGGGTAGATTTCAAGTGGCTGTAGCATATACTAGGACTAGCTTCCGAATGTATAGTTATTTTCCTTTTTTCTTTTGGCATTAGGCCGTGTGCACAAACTCCGAACCTTTGTAATGTATTTTGAACGCTTTCCATCTACTATTAATAAAATGAATATTTTGTATTCGTTGTTGTTGTGCTGAATGATATAGACCTAGTCCGGGTCGACACAACTCGACGACCGTGGTACGGGTTGTGAAGCCTTAGGCCATGGTCTTCGAGGACATAGCTCCCCGGGACGGGTTGGTCGAGGGATCGAATTTGTTCGGACTCTTGGTCGATCCGCTCCGACGAGCTATTCTTGTGGCATCTCCGGGTCGTTCCGGGTTAGTCCGGCCTAGGACGGTCCGGGGGTGTTACAGGACCACACTGCCCATCCACCTGATCCGACCACAGCCCGGAATGTTTCAACTGCCCAAGGTCCGAACACTCGTCCTAGCTGAGATGAGTTTACTGCTAGATGACTAAGATGGGTGAGATAGTCCACCAGCTCCAGTTATATGACCTACACTATGTGAGCTACCTCCAAGCTCCACCTAGCTGGTTGAGCTTCATCCGGACCTTGTGCAGCTACCGGATTACTCGTGCAACTCTTTTGAGATTGCCTATTCCTTCTTTTGATTAAGTTCCAACTATCTGGTAGAATCTCTGGCGTGCCTCTTGTATCCATACTGGTCGGCCTTTCCTTCCCACAAGCAATGCTTCTTGTCGGATTAACCAAACAATCCATATCGGCCTTGTTATGGCTGATCTCTCTCTCTCTCTTTCTTCTCTTGTCTCTTTGGAGTTTTCTATGTGTTTCCTATAACTGATAGAAATTTTTGTGCCCAACCCTTTATATTTAAAGAGGAAGGCGTGGGTAACTGCCATGGCCGAATGTGTGTCATTTGGTAGGTGAATGGGCACCTCTTGCTCCCTTCGCACCCCATCGAGCATAACTTCCTCCCTTGCCATCCCTTGGCCAGTAATTTTCCCCTGGCAGATCCCCCAAGAGCCTAGACCCAATCCCCAGCCCCTGGACCGAGCATATGGGCCCCCTGATCCATTGCTACAATGGCCGGACCACACTGCCCATCCACCTGATCCGACCACAGCCCGGACTGGTTCAACTGCCCAAGGCCCGAAACTCTTCCTAGCCTCAGCTGGGTGAGCTAGTCCACCAGCTCCAGTGATCTGACCTACACTCTGTGAGATACCTCCAAGCTCCACCTAGCTGGTTGAGCTTCATCCGGACCTTGTCCAGCTACCGGATTACTCGTGCAACTCTTTTGAGATTGGCTCTTCCTTGTTTTGGTTAAGTTCCAACTATTTGATTCCCTTAACCACGTTATTGGACCATGACATGCTTGTCTTTAGGTCATATGATCTGACTCATGCGTCTCCTCGCACCACGATCCATCCTGGTGATCCTATCCAGGATAAGGGATGCTACAAGCCTCCCCCACTTACGATGGATTCGTCCTTGAATCCAGTGGTGCTGACCTCTTGTCTCATGACAAAGGTTCCAACCGAACTTTTTTTCACCCGGAACATGGAACATGCTGGATTGATTCCTTCTAACCAATCCGCTCGCATCCTCTCCATGTTCTTTCTCACTTATCACATCTTTGATCAGCATATAAAGAAGTCTCCCCCACTTGATAGGGATTTAACCCAAAATCTTATCAAGTGGTCCATATGGTTTTCGCTTATGGCACCCTTACTTGGCTACCTTGACCACAGTCAAGGGTCCATCAAGCACCCATACAAAGATATGACTTGCGTCATTGGCCCAACTATCACGTTGCGGTTCTAATAGACACCAAGTCCATATCTCTCTTTAGAATATTGTCTACTCTATACTTTATTCTTTTTCGGATCTTAGTCCATGACTAGATCAAATTCAGTCCCTAGGAACATACTGTGTACTCAAGTCTTAGTAGATTTAACCAATCTCCAAAACACTCGATGCACCAGCCAAATCCTAGCGAACATGTTCCATTCTTTAGGCCGCTCACTCTACCATGAGCACTAACAGATTGTTCTGTTTCCTTAAGTCCTTCCCAGACACTAAGGTTTATGATTGCAGCCACAACTTACAGGATTATTCCTTTACCAGCCACAGACTTTCCCAACCACAGCCTTTCCCAGCCTGGCCATATTGCTGTCTTAGTCTCTACAAGACTAAACCGCCTCAACTTGACTTCTGCCCATCACCGGACTTTGTCATATTTTGATCCTGGTCTATTTAGGACATGATCATATTCCGGTCCTGGTCCACTAGAGGACTCGACCGTGCATCCCGACCATAGGTCCATCTCCGAGTAGGTTGTGTCCTGATCCTCGTTCCTCACCGGACTTGATCATATTGTAGTTCTGGTCCACTCCGGGACTCAACCGTCTCGACCCAACCATAGGTCCCTCTCCGACTTGGTTGTACTGTGATCCTCGTCCCTCACTGGACTTGATCTTATTTGGACTCATTTGAGTATGCCAACCCTGGTCCCTCTCTGTACGGTTTCAGACCAAACCTTGTCCTCAAATACTCGGCCATCTCGGCAAGAGCCCTGCGGTAGGGACTTTTGGACATTGGGGCCGTCCCTGGTTCCAGTTCTGCTATGAACGGGACAGCCCTATCAGGGGGAATGCCCTGTAGCGCCCGATACACATCCTCAAACTCACTGACCAGCGGAATCCTGTCCGGGTCACCACCCCCTACGACCTCCTTAGTGGTGATGGTAGCCAAATAGGCCTCACAACCAATTGCTAGCATCCGTTCCGCTCAGACTGCTCACACCACTATACACCCAGGAGTCAGACAAATCCCTTGGAACCTGATCAGGGGTCCACACCCATTCTCAAACTGCACCCTTCCCCGGTGACCATCTAATTTGGCCTGATTCTTTCCAAGCCAGTCCATACCTAATATCACCTCGTGAATCTTTAGGTGGACTACAACCAGATCCGCAGGCATTACCCTGTCCTAGATCATCACAGGGATATTCCTCGCTAAACCTACTGAATGCATCACTTGCCCACCGGCTGCATTCACTATGCAAGGATCCCCCCACCATTCCTAACACGATCAAACCCTTTCCAATCATATATGGACTCACAAAGTTATGTGTAGCTCCAGTATCGAAAAGTACGTGTGTTTCCACACCACCAATCATTAATTATTTACATGAGTAGGATTTCGGTTTGATCACACATCTGGAAAACGTCCCATACCATTCTCCAAAGCATCACACTTTTGTGAAGGTCCCATACCATTCACAAAAGTGTTTATAGTATACCTCATACCTCATCATATTAAGATACTTAACATCGTGTTTCCATATCCTCTTCGAATTGACCCATTCTATTTACTTAATCTTAAGGAATACTACCTTGACTTACACAAAGTCCAAGCTGATCCATCTGATCACAAGCCCACTCACGTACTAGCCATGTAGCACTCCCTTAGACCAACATGAACACCGCATATGCTCACTTGTTTTGGACGGCCACCAAGGAATAATACTAACCCCCAAGAGAGTGCTGCACGTTTCTTTCAACCTAAGCCACCCTCTGGTCCATGTTACTTCCCTTGTCCAGCTCAACCATAAAAGTATCTTGCATTGCGTCCATCGTCCATTGCGTCTATTACTTCCAAATAACTAGATAACTAAGCTTTCTGTTTTTAGGGTCTTGTCCTTGGAGAGTGCCTCTTTGCTAAGCCGGCTCATCTTGGAACTTCCCCGTTCACAAGCATGAAACACAATCTTACCTTAACTCTTACTTGGCTCACCACAGTAAAGGTTCCAAGTCATCTCAGTTTTCAGAAATAATTTTGGTCTGGAACTCTACATCTTCGAGCACTGTCCTTAATAGGACCAAGCATGGTCTGATACCAACTTGTAAGACCCCGACTAGACCGCGGTCGATACCTCATGTCGCTCGATCCCCTTCCAGACCAAACCTCTTAATTTTTCAACCCTTCTCTTATACTTTGCCCTTAAGGTGAGGGTTTACTTAGACTTAGATCTTAGCTAACGACTACCTTAGTCTTTTCCCAGCCTAGATGATTACTAACAATACACAGCGGAATAATCATATCTAACCCCTTATCCAATTCCAATCAAGTACTGGTCCGGTTCGATCGTCTACGACATGCTTAATTCACTTAACTACCATTTTACTTTATAGACCAATCCTTGACACGGATCAAGTCATACAAACTCGAGATTCCATTCCCCTAACCATTCTACCAGCATCTTAAGAAAGTTACTAATTTATCCAAGTAATTGCTAAATCGTACCTTTGCCACATCCACGGACCTTGTTAGGTCATCGGTCCCAGCTGACTTAGCTGTTTAGCTAGCTTATCCAGCTAGCTGAGCTGAACCACTTCACTTGAGGTCCCATTTACTCTTTTCCAGCTGACCGACCTGCGAGGTAGATTCTCTCAGCTCTCCATCCACTCTTACAGTTCTATTATACCTGCATAAACCCTTCCCCTTGGTACTTAGTCATTCAACCAACCACCCCCACACACTAAGTAATCTTTGGGAAGTCTTAGGTACATTTCTGGCCACTTTCAAAAGTGCACCAAAAATTAAATTAAATGACTAAAACTCCAGAAAAATCTGCAGTAAGAGATTCCCATAATCGAAATCCAATGAATCTAAAAAGATCACATGGATCTCGATCATGAACAGTTCGGCCAAGGCCATGGACCTCATTCCTGAACTGGCCGAGGCCATGGTTCAGTGCCTCCATGTCTTACGAGTACGCTCCTCTGGATCCAAGTCCTCTCATGGACTAATAATGGCCATCAGATCCCAGGTCAATCAACCAACCACTCCACATGAATCAGAACTGATGAGTCTTCACACATACCTAACCGGCCATGGAACCATGTCCCAATTAAACCGATCAGTCTTACTGTTACAACCGGTGCATCCTTTGATCAATCAGATCAGCCACCTTGACCCATCATCTAAGGATCAGGTCGTCCATCCTTGCCCATGATCAGATCACACACGGCCTTCTTGTACAAACACACCAGCTCAATAGTTGTGGTCCATTCCAACAAGTACTAGCCTTACTCATCTCCTTTGCTTTCTGTTAGTTCCAGAAGAATTGGACCTTTCACTCCACATGGTTCCCCGTATACTAGGAATCCCATGTGCCTCCTAAATGGGTCGGATCAATGGTTCACACCATGATAAAACCCAACAACAATTCATGATCCATCATGGATCAACATCCAATGAATATCATCTAACTATCATCCCACATGGATGAGTTAGATCAGCAATGATCCACCCCTTATCTCAGGGTCCTGGATCCTTAGATTATATCAAAATATATGGTCTTCAAGGGGCGTGCCATACTTTTCCTTAACCACACCACAAGAGACAGAAATATAATTAGAAAGTACTTGTAAACATGTTACCTTATCAATGATGATTGTAGATCTTGTGTCATCCCTTATCATAAACGGCCATACTTCTCTTGATTACAAATATATCAATACTTATCATACACTTACAGTAAAGATAAGATCCCTTTCAAGGTTCGTGCCTCTCTTCCCATCCATGGAACTCCCATGAAATCAGTTTCTGCACTGCATTCACCTTCAAGGCTGTTCATGCCATTGAGAGTGAAGTCTGGCCTTCTCTCTTCTCTCCTGGATATTTGTGTGTGTTCCCCAGACACATAGAAATCCTAGGACGAGATCATCCATTATCAAACTCCATCAATGGGTCGTTCACAACTTCCCCTTTGATTGCAAACAAAACTGCCTCTTTGCTTCCTTCACACCAATTTCGGTATTGGATTGTTTAATCCATACATACCTTTGTTTTTATCTGTTTTTATTAGTGTTTTAGGAAGTGGATAGAATCTCTGGCGTGCCTCTTGTATCGATACTGGTTGGCCTTTCCTTCCCACAAGCAATCCTTCTTGTCGGATTCACCAAACAATCAATATCGGCCTTGTTATGGCCGATCTCTCTCTCTCTCTCTTTCTTCTCTTGTCTCTCTTGAATTTTCTCTGTGTTTCCTATGAGTAACTGATGGCAATTTTCGTGCCCAACCCTTTATATTTATATAAGAAGATGTGGGTAACTGCCCTGGCCGAATGGGTGCTATTTGGTAGGTGAATGGGCACCTCTTGCTCCCTCCGAACCCCATCGACCATAACTGCCTCCCTTGCCATACCTTCGCCAGTTACTGTCCCCTGGAAGATCCCCCACGAGCCTAGACCCACTCCCCAGCCACTTGACCAAGCATATCGGCCACCTGATCCATTTCCCCAATGGCCGGACCACACTGCACATCCACCTGATCCAACCACAGCCCGGAATGTTTCAACTGCCCAAGGTCCGAACACTCCTCCTAGCTGAGATGAGTTTACTGCTAGATGACTAAGATGGGTGAGATAGTCCACCAGCTCCATTTATCTGACCTACACTGTGTGAGCTTCCTCCAAGCTCCACCTAGCTGGTTGAGCTTCATCCGGACCTTGTCCAGCTACCGGATTACTCGTGCAACTCTTTTGAGATTGCCTCTTCCTTGTTTTGATTAAGATCCAACTATCTGATTCCCTTAACAATATTTTTGGACCATGACATGCTTGTCTTTAGGTAATATGACCTGACTGATGCGTCTCCTCGCACCATGATCCATCCAGGAGATCCTATCCAGGATCGGGGATGCTATAGATCATATCATCCTATCAGTACGATTGGGTAGATTTTTCATGGACTGATGGACCTGTATGGACAGTCCATGGTCCATCCAGGCAGTATGGATGGCTGATCGTATCAGTCATTAGTACGTATGGGTCATGTTTCATGTATAGATGGGAACAGTCTTGACAGTCCATGGTCCGTTGAGTTAAATCCTTCCATTCAGTACGGATAAGGCTGATCATATCAGCCTATCAATACGTGTGGGTCGATTTTTCATGGCCTGATGGACCAGTCTAGACAGTCCTTGGTCCATCCAGGAAGTACGGATGGCTGATCGTATAAGGCTATCAGTACGTATGGGTCATTTTTCCAGTACTGATGGGACCAGTCTGGACAGTCCATGATCTATTGAGTTAAATCCTTCCATTCAGTACGAATAAGGCTGATCGTATCAGCCCAACAGTACGTGTGGGTCGATTTTCCATGGCCTGATGTACAAGTCTGGACAGTCCTTGGTCCTTCCAGGCAGTACTGATAGCTGATCATCTCAGCCCGTATGTATGGGTCATTTTTCATGCACCGATGGGACCAGTCTGTACAGTCCATGGTCCATTGAGTTAAATCCATCCATTCAGTACGGATAAGGCTGATCATATCATCCTATCAGTACGTATGGGTATATTTTTCATAGCCTGATGGACCAGTCTGGACAGTCCTTGGTCCATCCAGGCAGTTTGCATAGCTGATTGTATCAGTCATCAGTACGTATGGGTCAGTTTTCATGTATAGGTGGGACCAGTTTGGACAGTCCATGGTCCGTTGACTTAAATCCTTCCATTCAGTATGGATAAGGCTGATCATATAAGCCGATCAGTACGTGTGGGTTGATTTTGCATGGCCTGATGGACCAGTCTGGAGAGTCCTTGGTCCATCCAGGCAATACGGATGGCTGACCGTATAAGCCTTTCAATACGTATGGGTAATTTTTCATGTACTGATGGGACCAGTATAGACAGTCCATGGTCCGTTGAGTTAAATCCTTCCATTCAGTACGGATAAGGCTGATCATTTCAGCATATCAGTACTTGTGGGTCGATTTTTTTGTGGCTTGAAGAACCAGTCTGGAAAGTCCTTGGTCCTTCCAGGCAGTACGGATGGCTGATCGTATCAGCCTATCAGTACGTTTTGGGTCATTTTTCATGTACTAATGGGACCAGCCTGGACAGTCCATGGTCCGTTGAGTTAAATACTTCCATTCAGTACGGATAAGGCTGATCATATCAGCCTAACAGTACGTATGAGTCGATTTTTCATGGTCTGATGGACCAATCTGGACAGTCCTTGGTCCATCCAGCAAGACGGATGGCTGATCGTATCAGCCTATCAGTACGTGTGGCTCATTTTTCATGTACTGAAGGGACCAGTCTGGACAGTCCATGGTCCATTGAGTTAAATCGTTCCATTCAATACGGATAAGGCTGATCATATCATCCTATCAGTACGTATGGGTATATATTTCATGGCCTGATGGACCAGTCTGGACAGTCCTTGGTCCATCCAAGCAGTTTGGATGGCTGGTCGTATCAGTCATCAATAAGTATGGGTCATTTTTAATGAACAGGTGGAACCAGGCTGGACAGTCCATGGTCCATTGAGTTAAATCCTTCCATTCAGTACGGATAAGGCTGATTGTATCAGCCTATCAGTACGTGTGGGTCGATTTATCATGGCCTAATGGACCAGTCCGGACAGTCCTTGGTCCTTCCAGGCAGTACTGATAGCTGATCATCTCAGTCTATCAGTATGTATGGGTCATTTTTCATGTACCAATGGGACAAGTCTATACAGTCCATGGTCCGTTGAGTTAAATCCATCCATTCAGTACGGTTAAGGCTGATCATATCATCCTATCAGTACGTATGGGTAGATTTTTCTTGGCCTGATGGACAAATCTGGACAGTCCTCGGTTCATCCAGGCAGTCTGGATAACTGATTGTATCAGTCATCAGTATGTATGGGTCATTTTTCATGTATAGGTGGGACCAGTCTGGACAGTCCATGGTCGGTTGACTTAAATCCTTCCATTCATTAAATCCTTCCATTTATTTACCCACACGTACTGATAGGTTGATATGATCAGCCTTATCCGTACTTAATGGAAGGATTTAACTCAACGGACCATGGACTGTCCAGACTTGTCCCATCAGTACATGAAAAATGATTCATACGTACTGATAGGCTGATACGATCAGCCATCCGTACTGAATGGATGGACCAAGGACTTTCCAGACTGGTCCATCAGGCCATGAAAAATCGACCCATATGTACTGATAGGCTGATCTGATCAGCCTTAACCGTACTAAATATAAGGATTTAACTCAACAGACCATGGACTGTCCGGACTGGTCCAATCAGTACATGAAAAATTGCCCATACATACTGATAGGATGATACGATCAGCCATCCGTACTGCCTGGAAGGACCAAGGACTGTCCAGACTGGTCCATCAGGCCATGAAAAATCGACCGACACGTAATGATAGGCTGATATTACCAGCCTTACACGTACTGAATGGAAGGATTTAACTCAATGGACCATGGACTGTCCAGCCTGGTCCCACCTGTTCATGAAAAATGACCCATACGTATTGATGACTGATACGATCAGCCATCCAAACTGCATGGATGGACCAAGGACTGTCCATACTGGTACATCAGGCAATGAAAAACCTACCCATACTTACTAATAGGATGATATGATCAGCCTTATCTGTATTGAATGGAAGGATTTAACTCAATAGACCATGGACTGTCCAGACTGGTCCCATCAGTATGTGAAAAATGACCCACACTTTATAGATCAATCCTTGACACGGATCAAGTCATCCTAATTGGAGATTCCATTCCCCTAACCATTCTACCAGCATCTTAGCAATTACTAATTGATCCAAGTAATTGCTAAATCATACCTTTGCCACATCCACAGAGCTTGTTAGCTCATCGGTTCCAGCTGACTTTGCTGTTTCTCTAGCTCATCCAGCTAGCTGA
>MU110293.1:0-10755 GCA_012274485.2 Sinapis alba | reverse complement strand
TTTCCTTGCTTCCTTTGCTAAGAAATCTGCCCGTCCATTTGAGCTTCGAGGGATATGGACCATGGTCACACCCTCGAAACTCTCTCTAAGCTCCATAAAAACTTCAAGCTCCCTAGCGAAAGTTGGCCAATCCATCGGGTTTTCTGACATGTCCACTAGGTCGGAACAATCAGTCTCGAATCTAATCGACAACACCCCTCTGTCCTTCATACATGAAGCTGCCCAGAGCAAACCTTCCATCTCTGCGTGAAGAGCTGAGAGACTCCTATTGAATGCCCTCATACCGAAAACTTCATAGCCCATGTGATCCTTGAAACTCCACCCTATGCCACTAACATTGCCATTATTGATCCATGATGCATCAATTTGACATGTCGGGATTCGGGGTATCCCAGGGGGCATAACTTCTACCCCTGGATCAGGTCCTACATCTTGGTCACCATCTGTTTCCTTCTTCTCGTTTGCCTTTCTCCAACATTCCGCCTCAAGCGACGCAAGTTGAAGAGTATCCATCGGGGAGGTAACCTTACCATTAAAAAGTTTATCGTTTCTTGCCTTCCAAATGTACCAACAGATCCATGGAAAGGTATCGAATTGTGGTCTCGAAGGAGCCACTTCTTTTCTCTTCCAAAAAAGGAAGTTCATGTTTTGAAAAATAGATGTACTCGGGAAGTAACCCGGAAGGGACGGGTAGTCCGATAAGGCCCAAACCTGTAGGGCAGGTGGGCATTCAAAAATAAGATGATTAATTGACTCCACTGGACCAGCACATCTAGGACAACTCCTATCGGTGCCCAGGTGTCTGTAAGTAAGTCTTTCAGCCGTCGCCACACAACCTGAGATAGCCTGCCATAAAAAAATGCTTCATCTTGCTTGGGGCCAATAATTTCCAGACTTGATTTTGTAATCCTTTAGTACTCGGTTCTAGAACCCGTTCCTCCATTAGGCCCCGTTTGGTGGTCCTAAGTAGCTCATATCCAGATTTGACTGTATAGAGTCCGGACTTCGAAAGGTTCCAAACATATCCATCCATGGCGAGAGAGCGAGAAGGTTTCAGCCCGACTATCAAAGGAATATCGTCGGGGTGAAAAAATTCTTGTAATAGAGTAGTATCCCACTCTTTTGTATCATTCCTAATAAAGGAATGAACAAGGAGTTGGGGAAGCATGTAGACTATGTGTTCTGCAGGTCTCGGTGGACGTGCAATCGAGTCTGGGATCCAAGGTTCACTCCAAACCCTCGTATCTCTTCCCGTACCGATAGTCTTCCGTAAACCCGAGATGAGTAGTGGTCTCGCAGCCATAATGCTGCGCCAACCATATGAAGGTGAGTTCATCCTCCGGTCTTCCAAAGGGGCTACATGATTGTAATATCGTCCTTTCAGAACCCGTGCCAGCAAAGAGTGTGGGAAGTGAATAAGGCGCCATAATTGTTTTGCAAGAAGCGCTATGTTAAAATCGTGGAGATCCCGGAAACCTAAACCCCCCATTTCCTTTGGGGTACAAATATCATTCCAAGCAATCCAATGCATGCCTTTGCTGTTTTGTTTCGAACTCCACCAAAAATTAGAAATTATACTTTTTAATTTGTCAATAATTCCTTGTGGTAGCAGAAAGCAAGACATCACGAAAGTCGGGACTGCTTGTGCAACTGATTTAACTTGGATTTCTTTTCCTCCTTTTGAAAGGAGTCGCGAGGACCAAGTGTTTGCACGCCCCGTCAGTCGTTCTTGAACAAAAGAGAACACCTTCATTTTTGAGCCGCCGATTTGCTCTGGTAGTCCTAGATACATCCCCATACCTCCTTCCGTAGTGAAACCTAGGACCCTCTTGATGTCTTGTATCAGGTCCATATCGACCCTATTTCCAAAAACCATAGATGATTTTGTCGAGTTCAATCTTTGACCCGAAGCTCGCCCATAAATATCAAGAATGCCTATAATCTCTCTGCATTGGCGTAAATCCACTTAGCAGAAAAAAAAGGCTGTCATCTGCAAAGAGGAGATGTGAGACTCTCGGGCTTGCCCTTGCAACCCGTAGGCCCACAATCCTTTTCTCAGCTTCTGCTCCGTGAAAAAGCGATATCAGAGCTTCTGTACATAAGATGAAAAGAAAAGGGGAAAGGGGGTCTCCTTGTCTCAAGCCCCTCCTAGGTAAAATCTTGCCTCTCGGTTCTCCGTTAATTAAGACTTGGTAAGAGACTGATGTGACACAACACATAATAAGATCGACCAATCTCTCGTCGAAACCCATTTTTAACATCAGGGCTGCGATAAAGTTCCATTCCACTCTATCGTAGGCTTTACTCATGTCAGTTTTTATGGCCATAAATTCAGACCTACATCTTTGATTAGTCCGTAATGCATGGAAATTCTCTTGTGCTAATAAGATGTTATCTGTAATTAAACGTTTTGCCACAAAGGCAGATTGCGTTTCCGATATCAGGCCCGGGATAACCCTCTTAAGTCTCTTGCAGAGAAGCTTTGAGATGATCTTGTAGCTCACATTACATAG
The DNA here is from genome assembly GCA_012274485.2 of Sinapis alba. Taxonomy (NCBI): domain Eukaryota; kingdom Viridiplantae; phylum Streptophyta; class Magnoliopsida; order Brassicales; family Brassicaceae; genus Sinapis; species Sinapis alba. The sequence continues at coordinate 8,242 of MU110293.1, read as the reverse complement.
GCTGATAGGCCTGAACTCCGTCATTTCTCGAGGTTTGTTCTTCTTTGGAATAAGACATATATTAGTCTGGTTGAGGCTTGGGTCCAGGCTCCCCGTAGAAAAGAAGTCTGTAACAAGTTTGATAATATCCTGGCGCATCTCCCGCCAAAATCTCTGATATAGTTTACTAGTCATACCATCTGGTCTCGGTGCCTTGTCTGGGTTTATGTCAAAAAGAGCCTTTTTAATCTCCCCTTCTTCTGGGATTCTAAGCAGATGCCTATTATCCGCAGATGACACCTTCGTGGAGATAAAGTGAAGGGAAGCCTCAAAATCCGAGGGTGAAGAAGTGGAGAAGAGTTCGCGAAAGTATTGGATAACCACTTTTTCTACTTCATCTGCACTCTGTACCAACCTCCCATCCTTGTCCTTTATACTGACAATGCGGTTATGGGCTCTCCTCTGCTTTGTCAGAGCGTGGTGAAATTTAGTGTTTCTATCTCCATCTTTATGCCATTGGTCTCTACTCTTTTGTTCCCAAAACTTATTCTCTTCTCGAAAGGCTAAAATCAATTGTCTCCTCAAATCTTCTAACTCTTCTGTTGTAGTATGATCATCATCTTGGGCCAAATCAATCTTGTTTTTTAAATCCTTTATTAAAACCGCAGAGTTTGTTGGGTTCTGGTTTTTCCAGGAACTGATCTTATTTCGGCATGAGATAACTTTTTGGTGAAAACTCCTAAACGGAGTCTCATCAAAGTGTCCCCATCCCGAAATCACTGCTTCTTTGAACCCCGTCTTTCCGAGCCATCTCTTATCGAATCTGAAGTTTTTCTTCTTTCTCCTCACACTGGATTGTATCCTCGCAAGGACCGGTCTATGGTCTGAGCCCCAGAGTTGTAAATATTCCACTATTGTATGGCTAAAGCGTTCGTGCCATTCTTCATTTGTCACTGCTCTATCCAGTTTGCATTTCACTTTTCCGGTCCGTCTCTTTCCCACCCACGAGAAAGAGTTTCCTTTATATGGAAAATCGATCATCCCACAATTTTCTAGCATGATTCGGAAAGGGAGGAAAGAGCTTTCTAAACGACGTCTTCCTCCCCTCTTCTCATGATTTCCTGTGATTTCGTTAAAATCTCCAATCATAAACCATGCCTTATTTCGATTTGTACTCATCCTTGACAATCGTTCCCAAACTTGGTCCCGATGTCTAACCACAGGGTCTCCATATACAAAGGTCATAAAAATATCATGTCCTTCAAATCTGGTTTCGATATCAATCATATGTGAGTCTGCATACAAGATAGAAACCGAGGGATCATCCATATAAAAAAGTGCTAGACCTCCGCTTCGACCAACCGGGTCCACGGTACAAACTTGTTCATAGCCAAAAGACACTTGCACATCTTGCAAGAAATCGCGATTGTTCTTTGTTTCCGATAAAAATAAAAACTTAGGTAAAAAACAGTGGTACAATTCATTTAAATGCTCCTTAGTCAAGTCGGCTCCCGCCCCTTGACAATTCCACGCAATCGTATTCATTTAGGAATTTTTGGTGGCTTGCTAGTCCCCACCTTTGATGCTTTTGATGTCTTGTTTTTGATTCCCATAGTCGCAATTTGGTTCCCTTCCTTACTCGGGTTGGCCGAGTCTTCTTCAGAATGGATGGGCCCTAAGACCAGCCCAGAACATGTTCCTTTGTGTTTAGGCGAAGCCCGGCCCAAGAGAATATTCCTCTTGCGCAAAGAGAAACTTGTTGCAACCGTGCTTGGCGATCCTTTCTTCTTCTTAGGCGGTGACGGTTTCGTATATCCCGGTGGACCCTGATGCTTCCCCGTACTAGCAGTAGCCTTGATTTGTGACTTCTCCCCCATACAGCGAACGGAATCGATCTTCTTTTCTGGATCGGAAGGGGTCGCCACTTTTGGTCCTTGATTCTGAATCGCAAGGGGAGCCTGTGTATCCTCCTGGTACAGTTCATCAGTTTGTAGTTCAACCTCATCCATCAAATCATCATCATCAACATCAAAAGTTTCATCATTAAGTAGCTAATCTTCTTCTTCTAAAATTTTTTCTGCATCTGGATCCTCCATCTCCATATTGTTCTCATGTAATTTCATCAAAGGTTTGTCTCTTGAATCCTTCTCCAAAGTCTCTTCTTCTTCCAGGGTTTGTTCATACCAACTCTTAGTTTTCTGGTTATCAATAAACGCAGGTACCAAGCTCTTCATAGGCTTCGGGATAGAAGGGCTTCCTTCTTCAGCGAAGGTAAGGCTCTTCTTCGCAGAGCTTCCTGTCTCAGAAGAATCTCCCTGGTCTCCTAATTTACCCTTTAGTTTTTGTTCCTCTGAAGATTTTTTCTGAAGGTTAAGCCTAAAAGGCCTTTCTCTGATGTGTTCTGGAGAAAAGACAGGGTGTCTAGCCAGTTGAGAGCGGTTTTGTAGAGGTTTAGACGACTCAAAGACCTGGGGCAGCTGGTGATCCCGGGGGACATCAGGTACACTTTCCCCCCTTGAACTTTGGGAAGTAGAACTCTGTTTCTTCTTGTCATATTTTTTTGCTTCCTCCCTTTGTCTGCTCGTGGAGAATGACTCCTCATATCTTCGTTTGTTGTATATCTCATTAGGATACGAGGTCTTGTTTCGGTCTCGATGGGAATGGCGGTTTTCTCTGTGGTGATCATCTCTAGGAGCATACCGGGAATCAATGCGTTTCCATACGCTATCCCGGTTATCTCTTTGAGTAGCATCCTCAGATCTTGTTTGAATTATTGTTAGGTAAATAATTAATAATATTTTTTATTTTAAAATATGAGAAATTAAATATTTTTTGTAATTTGTATGTACAATTTTAATTTTTGTGACTTTTGTTTCCTTCAGATGTTTGTATACATGTACCAATAGATATTGACTTTGAATGTACATGGATTACCACATCATTGATCTTCCTTCACATGATTATGCATCCAGTGGTTGGACCATACGAATCATAGACTACTACTTCATACATACATCTTAGGGTGTGGCTGNGGTTTTTGCACCTATCTTGGCTCCAACATTATCTCGTGGTGTGCAACAAGACAGCCTACTGTTTCAAGATCTTCAACTGAGGCAGAGTATAGGTGTCTCTCTGATACAGCTGCAGAGGTGTCTTGGATAGCAGCAATGCTGAGAGATTTTGGGATTCAAACAAATATACCAGCAGAGATTTATTGTGATAATTTATCGGCAGTGTATCTCACAGCTAATCCGATCATGCATAGAAGAACCAAGCATTTTGAAACTCACTATCATTATGCGAGGGAACAGGTAGCAAAGGGAGCTCTGATCGTGAAGCATATTCCAGCAAGACAACAGATTGCAGACATTTTTACGAAATCCTTACCTCAACACAGCTTCTTTGATTTGCGGTTCAAACTCGGTGTGGAACTTCCTCCCACCTCGAGTTTGCGAGGGGGTATTAGCAGAAGTGAAGACGAGGCCCATAAGCGAAATGATAATGGAGTTTTGGGCCAATACAGCAAGAAGCCCACTGAAGCTTCACTTGCTTCAACGGTCAAATACAGAGCAACTCAGGAAAGGGGACAGAGTAGTACGAGCATGGCGTCAGCAAGCATGGTAGAAAGGAACAGATTCACACCTCTTCAAGACATTGATTATTAACCTTTGGGACCACTGGAGAGATAGGATATTCGAGAGTATATTCCTTTAGGTCTAGAGTACTCTGTTATCTTGTATAAAAGCTTGAGTCTTGTATCCTCTTGAAGTTTATCAGAAATGGAGATGTTTATACTCTTTTAAGATCTTTATACTTTCTTTGTTCAAGCTTTCATGGTATCAGAGCCATGGAGACTCAAACCCCTTCTGATGTTTTTACTCCTGCAACTTTGTCTATCAATCAAGTTGTCACCTTGAAACTAAGTGACACCAACTACTTGTCATGGAAACTTCAGTTTGAGCAGTTTCTTAACAGTCAGCTCCTGCTTGGTTATGTTACCGGAGCTATTCCTCGTCCTCCTCCGACGCTCACCGTCCGCAACGGCGACCAAGTCACAGAGACAAACAATCCAGCCTTTCTCAAATGGGTTCACACAGATCAGCTTATAATGGCGTGGTTGATTGGATCTCTTACTGAAGATGCTCTCAAGAGTGTGTATGGACTGCACTCATCTCAGGAAATCTGGTATGCTCTTGCAAAGAAGTATAACCGTGTCTCAGCAACCAGAAGACTTGATATTCAGAGGCGTATTCAAACCACAACCAAAGGATCCAAAACCCTGTCTCAGTACCTAACAGAGATCAAGACTTTGTGTGATCAGTTAGATTCTATTGGCTCACCTATTTCTGAACAAGAAAAAATATATGGTGTTCTGAATGGCTTGGGGAGAGAGTATGAATCGATTGTTACTGTCATTGAAGATTCGATGGATACTCTACCTGGTCCTCGCTTTGAAGACGTGATGTACAAGTTGGTTGGGTTTGATGATAAGCTGCAGAAATACGAGACTCTTCCCGAAGTCACACCTCATCAAGCCTTCAACATGGAACGTGGTAGCTACTCTGGTAGAGGAAGAGGACAATACAGAGGAGGCTACCGTGGCAGAGGGGCTTACACTACTCAAGGTAGAGGTTTTCCACAGCAGTTTGGACAGCAGGCTGGTAGAGGACAATACTCTGGGAATGATCAGAGAACTAATGATCAGCGTCCCACATGTCAAATCTGTGGGAAGTTTGGCCATCCTGCTTATAAGTGCTACAGAAGATTTGATCAGTCCTTTCACGTGGAAGAAATGAAAAATGCCATGGCTGCAATGAGGGTTTCAGACCCTCCTGGATCAACTGGACAAGACTGGTATGCGGACTCAGGTGCCACTCACCACATCACAAACTCTGCTCAGCATCTTCACTCTGTACTGCCTTATGAAGGTTCAGACTCAGTCATTGTGGGAAATGGGGATTTTCTCCCTATCACTCACATTGGATCCATGGCTCTTCCAACCCCGTCAGGTACACTGCCCTTAAATGATGTTTTAGTATGTCCTGAAATTGCTAAATCTCTTTTATCAGTATCTAAGCTCACAGATGACTATCCTTGTGAATTCACATTTGACTCTACAACTGTGTGTGTTAAGGACAAAGTCACCAAACAGCTCCTCACTCAGGGAAAGAAAAGTAAAGGGCTGTATCATTTGGAGAATCCTCAGTTCTTGTCCTACTATTCATCTCGGCAGCAAGCTGCTTCTGATCAAGTGTGGCACAAGAGGCTGGGACATCCACACAGTCAAGTGCTCCAACATCTATCTTCAATCAAAGCCATCACGGTTAATAAGACTTCTCAGTCATTGTGTGATGCTTGTCGCTTAGGAAAATCCAGTAAACTTCCCTTTTTTAGATCAGTGTTTCAGGCCACTAGGCCCTTTGAAAGAGTGCATTGTGATGTATGGGGACCTGCTCCGGTTGTTTCGGTTCAGGGATTCAGATTCTATGTAGTCTTCATTGATAGTTATTCAAGATTTAGTTGGTTGTTTCCTCTAAAAGTAAAATCAGAAGTCTATTCTACTTTCAAAGTGTTTCAGCAACAAGTCGAAAATCAATTCAAACTGAAAATAGGGATTTTCCAAAGTGATGGTGGAGGGGAGTTTGTAAATAATCAACTCCTAAAACACTTTGCAGATTGTGGGATCAAACACTATATTTCCTGCCCACACACTCCAGAACAGAATGGTCTGGCTGAGAGGAAGCACAGACACATTACTGAACTAGGAATGTCCATGATGTTTCAAAGTCATCTTCCTCAACAGATGTGGGTAGATGCGTTTCTTACAGCAAATTTTTTGAGTAATTTGCTGCCCTCATCTGTTTTCAACAAGATGATGAGTCCATTTGAGGTTCTTACTGGACATGCTCCTATTTACATGGCTCTGCGAGTGTTTGGGTGTGCTTGTTACCCATATCTGCGACCTTATGCACAAAATAAGTTTGATCCGAAGTCTTTGTTATGTGTGTTTCTGGGTTATACAGAGAAATACAAAGGGTATAGATGCTTGCATCCCCCCACTGGAAGGGTCTATCTCAGTAGGCATGTGTTATTTGAAGAAAACATATTTCCGTTTACAGAAGTCTACAAAAAATTTGTTCCTCCTGCCCAAACACCTTTGCTGCGCTCCTGGTACTTGGGTACTGACTGCGATGAAGAAAATTCAGACACAGAAGTTGAAGCAGACAATGAAGATCCTCCTCCACATCGTCAGCCACAACCTCAAGAGCATCATCCTGTACAAGAAGAGCTAGCTCCAATACCTGAGCCTATCTCACCACCTGCTTCTCCCACTGTGTCTACAGAATCAGCAACTCATTCAGACTCAAGTCAGATGTCTGCAGAAGCTCATACTGATGATACTGCACCTGCAGAGCCACAACAGATTGTTGAACACACAATGGTCACACGGGGGAAAGCTGGTATAGTCAAACCAAACCCAAGATACATTCTGTACACAGTAAAAGGTATACCTTCGGAACCTAGGACAGTGGCAGAAGCGCTTCAACACCCTGGTTGGACAGCAGCTATGGGGGAAGAGATGGACACTTGTGCTGAAACACATACTTGGGATCTGGTACCGCGTCCTAAGGATGCTCATGTTCTTGGCTGTAGATGGGTTCATAAGATTAAACTGAATGCGGATGGTTCTCTGGGGAAACTTCGATCAAGAGTTGTTGCAAAAGGGAATGAACAAGAGGAAGGTATTGATTTTTTAGAGACATACAGCCCTGTGGTTAGAACGGCTACAGTTCGGATGGTGCTACACTTGGCAGTCAGTGAGAGATGGGATATCAAACAACTTGATGTTAAGAATGCTTTTCTACATGGTGATCTTCATGAAACTGTCTATATGATTCAACCCCCAGGTTTTCAAGACAAACAGCATCCTGACTATGTCTGCAAATTGAATAAAGCCATCTACGGGCTTAAGCAAGCTCCTAGAGCATGGTTTGATAAGTTCAGCTCATACTTACTCGAGTTTGGATTTGTTTGCAGCTCCAGAGATCCTTCTCTGTTCTTTTACCATCATGGACAATGTGTTATGTTTCTTCTACTCTATGTAGATGACATGATCCTGACGGGTAATGATCAAGACACTGTGGGAAAGTTTCTGGAATCTCTGAGTGTCAAGTTTAGGATGAAAGACATGGGGCCACTCAGTTACTTCTTGGGGATTCAGGCTCAGTTTACTCCTACGGGATTGTTTCTCAATCAAGAAAAATATGCAACTGACTTACTCATCTCAGCAGGAATGCTTGAATGTGCTCCAATGCCGACGCCATTACCCCTTCAGTTAGATCGTGTTCCTCATCAAGATGTAGAGTTCTCTGATCCTACATATTTTCGAAGTTTAGCGGGAAAGCTTCAGTACTTGACACTGACCCGTCCAGACATTCAATTTGCGGTTAACTTCGTGTGCCAAAAGATGCACAAGCCTTCTCTTGCAGATTTTCATCTGATCAAGCGAATTCTCAGATACTTAAAAGGGACTGTCTCAATGGGTTTATCACTGTCCTCTCACACAGATTCTACTCTCCGGGCATACTGCGATAGCGACTGGGCTGGGTGTAGAGAAACTAGACGGTCTACTGGTGGTTTTTGCACCTATCTTGGCTCCAACATTATCTCGTGGTGTGCAACAAGACAGCCTACTGTTTCAAGATCTTCAACTGAGGCAGAGTATAGGTGTCTCTCTGATACAGCTGCAGAGGTGTCTTGGATAGCAGCAATGCTGAGAGATTTTGGGATTCAAACAAATATACCAGCAGAGATTTATTGTGATAATTTATCGGCAGTGTATCTCACAGCTAATCCGATCATGCATAGAAGAACCAAGCATTTTGAAACTCACTATCATTATGCGAGGGAACAGGTAGCAAAGGGAGCTCTGATCGTGAAGCATATTCCAGCAAGACAACAGATTGCAGACATTTTTACGAAATCCTTACCTCAACACAGCTTCTTTGATTTGCGGTTCAAACTCGGTGTGGAACTTCCTCCCACCTCGAGTTTGCGAGGGGGTATTAGCAGAAGTGAAGACGAGGCCCATAAGCGAAATGATAATGGAGTTTTGGGCCAATACAGCAAGAAGCCCACTGAAGCTTCACTTGCTTCAACGGTCAAATACAGAGCAACTCAGGAAAGGGGACAGAGTAGTACGAGCATGGCGTCAGCAAGCATGGTAGAAAGGAACAGATTCACACCTCTTCAAGACATTGAT
>MU110288.1:0-11101 GCA_012274485.2 Sinapis alba | reverse complement strand
AAACGTGTCAATGTAATCTTCCCCATAGGTCTGTGTAAACCCTCTTGCTACCAGTCTGGTCTTGCACCTCTCAATCTTCCCATTTGCAAGGTATTTGATTGTAAAGATCCACCTACTTGACACTGCCTTCTTCCCTTTAGGTAAAGCACTCTCATACCAAGTATCATTTCTGATCATTGCATCTCTTTCATCCCCCACAAAATCTCTCCAAACCTTGTGCGTCATAGCTTCTTCATAAGATCTTGGTATCTCACTCTCATCCAAGTTGCACATAAACGCCATGTGTTCATCAGGATACTCAACAAAGGAACATACAGATTGAGAAGGATGCTCCACAGCCTGGGCATTGTAGTACACTCTCGTGTTTACCTAGTTGGTTGGAAGGATCCTTCCTCACCCGTGTGCTCCTCCTCAATGGTTGAACCTGATCCTCAGTTTGAACTTGTTCTTCTGAACCAGTATACTCTTCCTGCTCATCTCCACTAGACTGAGCCAAATCTTGACTTTGTTCTTCATGCTCATCTCCACTAGACTGAGCTGGATTTTCTGCTTCTTGTGTCACCTCATGATCATGATGACCTGAATCCTCTTGATGCTGCTCTTGCACTCCTGATTCAGATCCATTCCCCCTCTCATGATCAAGAGGGATTGTTCTCTCAGCTTCTTCACACTGATCAGAAGGAGATCTCCTACTCGGTTGCTGTTCTTGGGACATGTTTATTCCTAGCTTTTCCAATACAATCCTAAGAGTTGTTGCCTTCTCTGATGGTGCTTGAGAGAGGTCCTCTAAATCTTCCCACTTATGCTTCTCATAAAACCCTTTTGACTCCACAAATTTAACATCTCTAGACACCAGAACTCTCCTTGTGTCTGGATCATAACACTTGTATCCCTTATGGGTTATTGAATACCCAATGAACATGGCTTTGAACCAAGACATAGCATACACACCCAAAGACTCGCAGGTGATCAATATATGGCTTGTTCCTGTTTAACACTTCAAATGGAGACAGATTCTTCAATATCTTAGTTGGTACCCTGTTGATGAGATAGCAAGTAGTCTGAACAGCATCACTCCAAAACCGTTTTGGAACATTCCCATGAAACATCATCGATCTAGCAACCTCCATCAAGTGCCTATTCTTCCTCTCAGCAACACCATTCTGCTGTGGTGTGTAAGGACAGCTGGTCTGACGCAGAATCCCATGCTTTGCTAGATGATTCTTGAAGGCATGACTGGTGTATTCACCTCCATTGTCTGACCTTAGTAACTTCACAGTAGCATTGTAATGGTTAGTTACATATGCTTGGAATTTTACAAAAGCATCTAGTACTCTATCCTTAGATAGAAGCAATGTAATCCAAGTATACTTAGACTTCTCATCTATGAATGTAACAAAGTACTTCTGGTTGTCCCTAGACACACATGGAGATGTCCAAACATTAGAGTGAACCATATCAAAACACTTCTCATATATAGTCTCTGATGTTAGAAAAACAGTCCTACAATGCTTCCCTAATATGCAAGCCTCACACTCCAAATGATTGAATGACAAAGTAGGTAAAATCAGTTCAATTGCACGAGTATGAGGATGTCCCAATCTAGCATGCCAAGTAATGCTATCAATTCTATCAGTAGCACTACTTAAGCAAACAGAATCAAAGGGTTTAGATAGCTTAGCCGTTTGAAGATGGTAGAGCTCATTCCTGCTGTCTCCCCTGCCAATAACTCGTCCAGACTTCAGGTCCTGAAACTCAACTTCATTTGGCCTGAAAACCACTTGACAATCAAGATCAACAGTTGCTCTCTTCACTGATATCAGGTTAGATGTGAACCGAGGCAGATAGAAGGCAGCTGAGTCTTTTTCAAACAGCTTTAGATTTCCTATCCCTTCTATTGGGATCCTATCACCATTAGCTATCATGACACTCCCTGTGGTGGCTTTAATATCACTCATCAAACTCCTATCACTGATCATATGATGGCTTGCTCCAGAATCAATTATGATAGGTTTTGAGGCTATGGTATGCATACCCTGTTTCTTGGTTGCAGCCAAGGCTTGTATCTGCTCAATTAAAGCCCTCCATTCCTTCCTGGTGATAGGATCATCTGCTCCTGCTGTCTCATGCTCCCTCACTACCATTCTTCCTTCCACTGAGTCACCCATGAAAGCTGAGTAAGAACACTCTCCTTTAATGAGTTGCTGCGCCACTTCCTTAACCATCCTCATATCAAGACTGTTTCCTAGATACCCAGACACTCTGCTCTTCTTCAAACGTTTTCCCATCATGACCCATGTCTTGGAAAGCTTTCTCAGTCTTCCCCTCTTACACCTTGTACCATCCTTCCTACAAGTTGGTTTCTTGGTCTTCTCACACACCTCACAAACATTTTGAACAATCTCATATATACCATCCACAAGAAGGCTCAAGATTGTATCTTGTTCCAGCCTCTCTTTCATACCTTTAGGATCTGATATGCTTGGTCTCAACCCATCCATTTCAGACCATAAGTACTTCAGCTTCCCCAAAAGCTGATGGATCTCGTCCTTTCCTTGTCTCAAGTCACTAACAGCTCTCTTGACTTCATAGACCTTCATCAGATTGGACTTGATCCCATGGGCTGTTTCAATCTCACACTTTGTAGTGTCTTCTTGAACAGCTTTGTCTTCATCCTTCAGACTTAGTGTCTGACCATCTCCAATAGCCATTCTCACTAAAGGCTCCCCCTTTACATGACTACTCCATAACCAGCAGCTTTTCAAAGCTGTCTTTGCCCATCTTGACCAAACCCCATTGATTTCTCCTTCAAGCTTCACTGGAATACTAGATCTCTGCTTCAGTTCCTTGTTGAGCTCGTTTGTTACCATCAGGAAACTCCAAACAAACCCAGAGAATGAAGAACAGAACCTAAGAACACCAAGAGCACTCAAGAACACCAAGAACACTCAAGAACACCAAGAACACAAACCCAGATTTCGCCAAGCAAACCCAATAACACACACTCCCACCCTTCTAGTAACCTTGCTCTGATACCATAAACACTTTTGTGTTTGTAGAGTGTGAATCTAAATCTGATAGAAAGAGATTAAGAGAATAGAGAGAATAGAGAGAATAGAGAGAGTAGAGAGAATAGAAACTCAATACTTCATTACTTTGATTCAGATGAGAGCTTACAAGATATAAAGAGAATACAATCATGTCTAGGTTCAATGAATTCAACCTAGACCTATAAGCATGTGAGGTCAATACAAATACTTGGCTGAGAGGCTCCACATGCTTGGACAGGCTGTAAAGTAGCTCTTCCTTTCCAGCTGTGGTGTCACCTTATCCTCTTACCCTATCAACTCTCCCTGGTCGTGATCCCCCTGTCCAGAATGGATAAATGCAAGGTAACTTCTCATCTTGCCTTATTTACCTTCTTCCAAAGTTACTGAGGTAACTTTCCAAAAGTTATTGTGGTAACTTTTGGAGTTACTGTCTCAACCTCAACACTTCTCTTCTCATATTGATCCCTGAACCTCCAAGACTCCATCTCTTTATTACCTTCCTCTCAACAGTCACAGCCTTCTTGCCTTCGGGAAGTTCTGATTCAAACCATGTGTCATTCCTGATCATAGCATTGATTTCTTCTTCAGCTGATGCTCTCCATTCATCATCCTCCATTGCTTCTTCATAAGTCTTTGGTATGTATTCCTGATCCAAGTTGCTCATGAATACTTGATGTTCAGTTGGATATTGGGCTAGGAAACACACGGCTTGCACTGGATGAGCTACTGCATTGGCATTAAAGTACACTCTTGTGTTCTTCCAGTGTTCTGGTCCATGCCTGATCCTGGTGCTTCTCCTTAAGGTTTGCACCTCAGCTTCTGGTTCTGGTTCAGCTTCTGATTGATCCTCCTCATCTTCTACATGTTGCTCAGGCTCATTTTGTTCCTGCCCATCTTGATAATGAATTTGAACCTCAGACTCAACATGTTCTTGTTCTGTTTCACTGCCCCCTTCAAGATCAAGGTGGGAGTCATCTAGGACTGGTTCATCTTGTGGAGTCTCTGAAGTTGGAGGAGATCGAGTTTCTGCCCCTCCATTTGGTTGGCTAATACCAAGGCTTTCTAGAATGATCCTTAGGTTATTGGCCCGGTCTGAAGGTGCATGTGTGAGATCCTTTAAGTTATCCCAACTCTTCTCATCATAATACCCCTTTGACTCCACAAATTTCACATCTCTTGAGACCATGACTCTCCTGGAATCTGGTACATAACATTTGTAGCCCTTCTGGTTGGCTGAATAACCAATAAAGATGGCTTTGATACTCTTAGCTTCTAGCTTATTCCTTTGTTCACCTGGAATCAAGACAAAGCAAGTGCACCCAAACACACGCAAGTGATCAATGGAGGGTCTAGATTTAGTTAATACCTCATAAGGAGAGACATCATGGAGAACTCTTGTAGGTGTTCTGTTGATAAGATAGCATGCAGCTACCACAGCATCTCCCCAAAACCTCTTTGGGACATTTGTATGAAACATCATGCTTCTGGCCACTTCCATAAGATGGCGATTCTTTCTCTCAGCCACTCCATTTTGTTGAGGTGTATATGGGCAGCTTGTTTGATGAATGATTCCATGCTTGGCTAAGTGGTTTTTGAAGGCATGGCTTGTGTATTCTCCACCATTATCTGACCTAAATATTTTGATCTTGGCATTAAAGTGGTTAGTAACATAGCTTTGAAAGTTCATAAATGCTTCTAACACTCTATCTTTGGATTTGATTAATGTTAGCCAAGTATACTTAGATTTTTCATCAATAAAGGTGACATAATACTTGTGATTTTCTCTAGAAACACAAGGAGCAGTCCAAACATCTGAGTGAACTAAATCAAAACAATGCTCATAAATGGTACTTGATTTAGTGAATACTGTCTTGCAATGTTTACCAAGGATACATGCTTCACAGCTATCATTTTTAAAAGAAATAGAAGGCAACATTAGTCCTAAGGCCCTAGAGTGAGGGTGGCCTAATCTAGCATGCCATAGAACATCAGAAGCAATAACAGGAGCAGAGCTAAAAGCATAAGATAAATTAGAACTCAGATTGGTGTCTTCAAGCAAATACAAGTCTCCCTTGCTCACACCTTTTCCAAGCATCCTACTAGTCTCAATATCCTGAAAGTAGACATCATTAGGACTAAAGATAACATTGCAATTAAGGTCAGTAGTGGCCTTTTTAACAGATATCAAGTTGGATGTGAATGTAGGCATATAGAAAGCTTTAGATTCTTTTTCAAACAGTTTCAAGTTTCCTATGCCTTTAATTGGGATCTTATCTCAATTAGCAATTACACTACCTAAGGCAGGTTCTACATTGCTAATGAGACTAGAATCCTTAATCATGTGATGAGATGCTCCTGAGTCAATAATCAATGGTTTAACACTAGATAATTCATTTAAAATATTACTCTTAGTGTTACCAGAATTTGCATTGAGAGCTTTGATCAAGGCCTCAATGTCAGACTTGCGGATGAAGGCATTATCTTGGGATGGTTGAGACATAGCATGAGCTGTGGATCCACCAGTGTTTGAGGTTGAAACCATAGCTCTTCCATCCTCTCCCATGCGCATGCTGCTTGGCCCTGTGGACTCAAGGGCTCTTGCTTCATGTGCTCTAGCTTGAGGGTACTTGTTTGTTGAGGCTGGTCTGAGGTGAGGGTGAAGGATCCAACAGTTGTTCTTGGAGTGGCCTTGCCTCTTGCAATGCTCACAAGTACAGACTTGTCTCCTCCTCCTCGTGGCTTGAAATTAGCCTTGTTGGCTGAGACCATCTCAACCTTCTCAGCCTTGTGTGCCATAGAAAGATCCCCCTTTCCACCAAACAGACCATCTGAACCTAGCTCCTTCTGAAGCTGAGCACACACATCATCATAGCTTGGGAGTTCCTTGGACCTTAGTATGTGCTTAAGGAGATCACTGAAGCTTGAGTTTAATGTGAGAAGAAGTCCAAAGACTTTATCTTGCTCACGCCTTTCCTCAAGTATGTTGGGATCAGTGGTACGTGGCCTTAGCATCTCAAGTTCTGACCAAAGCTGGCTGTACTTCCCCAAGTGCTTTGTGAGATCCATCTCCTCTTGTTGTAGATTATTGATGGCTCTCTTTACTTCAAAGATCCTGGTTAAGTTTGAGGTGTTGCCATACACCTTGTGCAAGGTGTCCCATAGCTGCTTTGCTGTTTCACAGTGTGAGTAAGCCTCCATGATGGGAGTATCAAGTGAGCTTGTCAAAGCAGACAGCACCATGAGGTCTTCCTGACCCCATTTGCCTTCATCCACCACTACAACCTCCTTGCCATCTTCTCCTTGGATGATTTGCTTTGGTGCTTCACTTGAAGTGATGTGCCCCCATAAGCGTCTTCCTCCAAGGGCTGTCTAGGTCAGTCTTGACCAAGTAATGTAGTTTGCTCCCTTGAGAACCACTGGAATGTGTACTGGTCTGTGCTGCTCCATCTTTTACTTTGAAGAGAGGTAGTCGCCAAGAAGATATTTGAAATCTTCCAAGCCCGGATGAGACTAGCTGAGAGAGATAAGCTAGAATGGAAGTAAAATAAGTAGAAACTAGACAGAACAGAGTGAGCACTTCCAGAAACAGAGTAGGAACCTCAAGAACTCTCAAGATCAGTTTCTATTATCCGATGGATAAAGAAATTTCGAAATAGATTTGAGAAAAGTGAACTGATTAAAGGAAAGAGTAAGTGATTTAGAGTAGCTTTGCGGAAGGAAATGAGGTTATCAGGAGCTTAAAGCTCTGATACCATGAAAGTTTGAGAAGAACAGGATGAAGAACAAGAGAGAGAGAGTTGTGAATCCGTGAGAGTGAAGAGAGAGTGAGAGAGTTCAAATTGTAAGAGAGAGAGAGTAAAGAAGGATTTGTTTCCTTGATTCAATTAGTTCACATGGTTACAATATTTAAAGGGAAATCAGATTGCATACAAACAAAGGGAATAATATAAACAATGTGGTTGCAAGCTGAGGCTGAAAGTGACCTGAGCTAAACGGCCATCTCCTCCTCTCTCCTCTAAGTGGAACATGTGACTTTAACTATTTAAATACTCCCACATGTACCTTAGCTTCCCAACGGCCTAGTTGACTTCTAAGCAAGCTTGGGTTGGTATGAATTATTTAAATTCGAACTCAGCCTTGCTTTCCAAGGCAACCAAAGGCTGGTTGCTTCCTTGTAAGCCAAGTCTGCATGGAATAGCTTGATCACTAAGGTATCTTCTTCTACTTGCCATATTCATCTCGTCCATGTATCTCCATGTCTTCATATGTGCAAACAGTCTAAACATGGATATCCTGATTAGAAAGTGGAATAACTTCTTCAACATAAATCCTATGAGATTTATCCAACTTCATGAACACTCTCCATTGATTAATGGTTCCAAATCAAGCTTATTACATAGTGATTCATCCTGGTTTGATTAGAAGCTTGAAGAACTTGCCATATGTCCAAACAGGCTAAACATGGATATCCTGATTAGAAAGTGGAATAACTTCTTTAACATACCTCCTATGGGATTTATTCAACTTCATGGACACTCTCCACTGATTAATGGTTCCAAATCAAGCTTCTTACATAGTTATTCATCATGGTTTGATTAGAAGCTTGAGGAATTTGTCATATATCCAAACAGTCTAAACATGGATATCCTGATTAGAAAGTGGAAAAACTTCTTTAACATACCTCTTATGGGATTTATTCAACTTCATGCACACTCTCCACTGATTAATGGTTCCAAATCAAGCTTCTTACATAGTGATTCATCCTGGTTTGATTAGGAGCGTGAAGAACTTACCATATGTCCAAACAGGCTAAACATGGATATCCTTATTAGAAAGTTGAATAACTTCTTCAACATAACTCCTATGAGATTTATCCAACTTCATAAAAGACTCTCCACTGATTAACGGTTCTTCAACATAACTCCTATGAGATTTATCCAAGTTCATGAAATACTTTCCACTGATTAATGGTTCCAAATCAAGCTTCTTACATAGTGATTCATCCTTGTTTGATTAAAAGATTGAAGAATTTGCCATATGTCCAAACAGTCTAAACATGGATATCCTGATTAGAAAGTGGAATAACTTCTTCAACATAACTCCTATGAGAGTTACCCAACTTCATGAAAGACTCTCCACGAATTAATTGTTTCAAATCAAGCTTCTTACATAGTGATTCACCCTGGTTTGATTAGAAGCTTGAAGAACTTCTCATATGTCCAAACAGGCTAAACATGGGTATCCTAATTAGAAAGGGAATAACTTCTTTAAAATACCTCCTATGGGATTTATTAAACTTCATGGACACTCTCCACTGATTAATGGACCAAATCAAGCTTCTTACATAGTGATTCATCTTGGTTTGATTAGAAGGTTGAAGAACTTGCCATATGCCCAAACAGTCTAAACATGAATATCATGATTAGAAAGTGGAATAACTTCTTCAACATATCTCCTATGAGATTTATCCAACTTCATGAAAGACTCTCCACTGATTAATGGTTCCAAATCAAGCTTCTTACATAGTGATTCATTCTGGTTTGATTAGAAGCATGAAGAACTTGCCATATGTCCAAACAGTCTAAACATGGATATCCTGATTAGAAAGTGGAATAATTTCTTCAACATAACTCTTATGAGATTTATCCAACTTCATGAAAAACTCTCCACTGATTAATGGTTCCAAATCAAGGTTCGTACATAGTAATTCAAATCAAGGTTCTTACATAGTGATTCATCCTGGTTTGATTAGACGCTTGAAGAACTTGCCATATGTCCAAACATGCTAAACATAGATATCCTGATTAGAAAATGGAATAACTTCTATAACAGACCTCTTATGAGATTTATTCAACTTCATGGACACTCTCCACTGATTAATGGTTCCAAATCAAGCTTCTTACATAGTGATTTATCCTGGTTTGATTAGAAGCTTGAAAAACTTGCCATATGTCCAAACAGGCTAAACATGGATATTAGGATTAGAAAGTAGAATAACTTCTTTAACATACCTCCTATGGGATTTATTCAACTTCATGAAAGACTCTCCCCTGATTAATGGTTCCAAATCAAGCTTCTTACATAGTGATTTATCATTGTTTGATTAGAAGCTTGAAGAACTTGCCATATGTCCAAACAGTCTAAACATGGATATCCTGATTAGAAAGTGGAATAACTTCTTCAACATAACTCTTATGAGATTTATCCAACTTCATGAAAGACACTCCACTGATTAATGGTTCCAAATTAAGGTTCTTACATAGTGATTCATCCTGGTTTGATTAGACGCTTAAAGAACTTGCCATATGTCCAAACATGCTAAACATGGATATCCTAATTGGAAAGTGGAATAACTTCAATAACATACCTCTTATGAGATTTATTCAACTTCATGGACACTCTCCACTGATTAATGGTTCCAAATCAAGCTTCTTACATAGTGACTCATCCTGGTTTGATTAGAAGCTTGAAGAACTTGCCATATGTCCAAATAGGCTAAACATGGATATTAGGATTAGAAAGTGGAATAACTTCTTTAACATACCTCCTATGGGATTTATTCAACTTCATGAAAGACTCTCCACTGATTAATGGTTCCAAATCAAACTTCTTACATAGTGATTCATCGTGGTTTGATTAGAACCTTGAAGAACTTGCCATATGTCCAAACATGCTAAACATGGATATCCTGATTAGAAAGTGGAATAACTTCTTTAACATACATCCTATGGGATTTATTCAACTTAATGGACACTCTCCACTGATTAATGGTTTCAAATCAAACTTCTTACATAGTGATTTATCCTGGTTTGATTAGAAGCTTGAAGAACTTGCCATATGTCCAAACAGTTTAAACATGGATATCCTGATTAGACAGTTGAATAACTTCTTCAACATAACTCCTATAAGATTTATCCAACTTCATGAAAGACTCTCCACTGATTAATGGTTCCAAATCAAGCTTCTTACATAGTGATTCGTCCTGGTTTGATTAGAAGCTTGAAGAATTTGCCATATGTCCAAACAGTCTAAACATGGATATCCTGATTAGAAAGTGGAATAACTTCTTCAACATAACTCCTATGAGATTTACCCAACTTCATGAAAGAGTCTCCACTGATTAATGGTTTCAAATCAAACTTCTTACATAGTGATTTATCCTGGTTTGATTAGAAGCTTGAAGAACTTGCCATATGTTCAAACATGCTAAACATGGGTATCCTAATTAGAAAGTGCAATAACTTCTTTAATATACCTCCTATGGGATTTATTCAACTTCATGGACACTCTCCACTGAGTAATGGTTCCAAATCAAGGTTCTTACATAGTGATTCATCCTGGTTTGATTAGACGCTTGAAGAACTTGCCATTTGTCCAAGCATGCTAAACCTGGATATCCTGATTAGAAAGTGGAATAACTTCTTTAACATACCTCTTATTAGATTTATTCAACATCATGAAAGACTCTCCACTGATTAATGGTTCCAAATCAAGCTTCTTACGTAGTGATTCATCCTGGTTTGATTAGAAGCTTGAAGAACTTGCCATATGTCCAAACAGGCTAAACATGGATATCCTCTTTAGAAAGTGAATAACTTCTTTAACATACCTCTTATGAGATTTATTCAACATCATGAAAGACTCTCCACTGATTAATGGTTCCAAATCAAGCTTCTTACGTAGTGATTCACCTTGGTTTGATTAGAAGCTTGAAGAACTTGCCATATGTCCAAACAGGCTAAACATGGATATTAGGATTAGAAAGTAGAATAACTTCTTTAACATACCTCCTATGGGATTTATTAAACTTTATGGACACTCTCCACTGATTAATTGACCAAATCAAGCTTCTTACTGTTGAGAGGAAGGTAATAAAGAGATGGAGTCTTGGAGGTTCAGGGATCAATTAGAGAAGAGAAGTGTTGAGGTTGAGACAGTAACTCCAAAAGTTACCACAGTAACTTTTGGAAAGTTACCTCAGTAACTTTGGAAGAAGGTAAATAAGGCAAGATGAGAAGTTACCTTGCATTTATCCATTCTGGACAGGGGGA
>MU110287.1:0-10798 GCA_012274485.2 Sinapis alba | reverse complement strand
GGCCTAATGGACCAGTCTGGACAATCCTTTGTCCTTCCAGGCATTACGGATGGCTGATCGTATCAGCCTATCAGTAGGTATGGGTCATTTTTCATGTACTGATGGGACAAGTCCGTATAGTCCATGGTACGTTGAGTTAAGTCCTTCCATTCAGTACGGATATGGCTGATCATATCAGCCAATCAGGATGTATGGGTCGGTTTTTCATGGCCTGATGGACCAGTCTGGACAGTCCTTGGTCCTTCCAGGCAGGACAGATGGCTGATCGTATCAGCCTATCAGTACATATGGGTCATTTTTCATGTACTGATGGGACCAGTATGGACAGTCCATGGTCCGTTGAGTTAAATCCTTTTATTTAGTACGGTTAAGGTTGATCATATCAGCCTATCAGTACGTATGGGTTGATTTTTTCATGGCTTGATCAACCAGTCTGGAAAGTTCCTGGTCCATCCAGGCAGTACGGATGGCTGATCGTATCAGCCTATCAGTACGTGGTCATTTTTCATGTACTGATGGCACCATTCTAGACAGTCCATGGTCCGTTGAGTTAAATCCTTCCATTCAGTATGGTTAAGGCTTATCATATCAGCCTATCAATACGTATGGGTTGATTTCTTTATGGCTTGATGGACCAGTCTGGAAATTTCTTGGTCCATCCAGGCAGTACAGATGGCTGATCGTATCAGCTTATCAGTACGTATGGGTCAATTTTTCTTGGCCTGATGGACCTATCTGGACAATGTTTGTTCCTTCCATGCAGTACGGATTGCTGATCGTATAAGCCTATCAGTACGTATGGGTCATTTTTCATGGCCTAATGGACCAGTTTGGATAATCCTTTGTCCTTCCAGGCAGTACGGATGGCTGATCGTATCAGCCTATCAGTACGTATGGGTCATTTTTCATGTACAGATGGGACCAGTCCGTATAGTCCATGGTATTTTGAGTTAAATCCTTCCATTCAGTATGGATATGGCTGATCATATCAGCCAATCAGGATGTATGGGTCGATTTTTCATGGCCTGATGGACCAGAGTCCTTGGTCCTTCCAGGCAGGACGGATGGCTGATCGTATCAGCCTATCAGTACATTTGGGTCATTTTTCATGTACTGATGGGACCAGTATGGACAGTCCATGGTCTGTTGAGTTGAATCCTTTTATTTAGTACGGTTAAGGCTGATCATATCAGCCTATCAGTACGTATGGGTTGGTTTTTTCATGGCTTGATGGACCAGTCTGGAAAGTTCCTGGTCTATCCAGGCAGTACGGATGGCTGATCGTATCAGCCTATCAGTATGTATGGGTCATTTTTCATGTACTGATGGTACCATTCTGGACAGTCCATGGTCCATTGAGTTAAATCCTTCCATTCAGTACAAATAAGGCTGATCATATCAGCCTATCAGTATGTATGAGTCAATTTTTCATGGCCTGATGAACCAGTCTGGACAGTCCTTTTTCCTTCCAAGCAGTACGGATGGCTGATCGTATCAGCCTATCAGTGCGTATGGGTCACTTTTCATGTACTGATGGGACCAGGCTGGACAGTCCATGGTCTGTTAAGTTAAATCCTTCCATTCAGTAAGGATAAGGCTGATCATATCAGCCTATTAGGTCGTATGGTCGATTTTTCATGTCCTGATGGACCAGGCAGGACGGATGGATGATCGTATCAGCCTATCAGTACATATGGGTCATTTTTAATGTACTAATGGAACCCGTCAGGACAGTCCATGGTCCGTTGAGTTAAATCCTTCCATTCAGTATGGTTAAGGGTGATCATATCAGCCTATCAGTACGTATGGGTTGATTTTTTCACTGCTTGATGGACTAGTCTGGAAAGTTCCTGGTCCATCCAGGCAGTACAGATGGCTGATCGTATCAGCCTATCAGTACTTATGGGTCATTTTTCATTGCCTGATGGACCAGTCTGGACAATCTGAGGAATAAGTAAACTCGTTAAATTCTCCGTCATTGACACCAAAACACAGTATAACGCGATATTGGGTACCCGATGGCTTCACATGATGAAAGCAATCCCGTCAACATACCATCAATGTGTAAAGTTTCCTACCAGGGAAGGTACCGTCTTCACGCTTAAAGGGAACCAATGCCTTGCACGAAGCATGTTGATCTCCGATTTCAAAAGCCAGCAGGTCACTTTACTCGTCAAACCAGAGAAGAAATTATCACCACAAAAAGAGGAAATGATCCAAGTCGGTATTGATCCTGATCATCCTGACAGAACCGTAGGAATTGGCTTCAAACTAAGTATCGACCTCACAACCGAATTGACCACCTTCCTTCGTGCAAACAAATCGACGTTTGCTTGGACAACAGCCGACATGCCTGGTATTGACCCGACTATCACATCACACCGACTCAATGTCGACCTGACGTACAAACCCATCAAGCAAAAGCGACGAAAACTCGGTCCCAAAAGAGCTAAAGCCGTCAACGACGAAGTCGGTAGACTTTTAGGGGAAGGGTCCATCGCCGAGGTCAAATATACGGATTGGCTGGCCAACCCTGTCGTAGTTAAAAAGAAGAATGGGAAATGGAGGGTGTGCATCGATTTTACCGACCTGAATAAGGCATGCCCAAAGGATAGCTTCCCTTTGCCTCATATCGATCAAATGGTGGAATCCACGGCCGGAAACGAGCTCCTTTCGTTCATGGACGCCTTCTCAGGCTACAATCAGATTATGATGCACCCGGACGATCGCGAGAAGACATCATTCATCACGGATCACAGAACATATTGCTACCGAGTTATGCCATTTGGACTCAAGAACGCAGGAGCCACCTATCAACGACTCATTAACAAAATGTTCGCCGACAAGTTAGGAGTCACTATGGAAGTCTATATCGACGACATGCTGGTCAAATCGCTCATCGCCAAAGACCATATTCAACACATGTCTGAGTGTTTTGATACCTTAAACAAATACGGGATGAAACTGAACCCGGCAAAGTGCACTTTTGGAGTTACTTCAGGAGAATTTTTTGGCTTTATTGTGACGAAACGAGGGATCGAAGCAAATCCGAAGCAAATCTCCACGGTTTTGGACTTACCCGATCCCAAAACATCGCGGGAAATTCAGCGTCTTACCAGACGAGTTGCGGCACTTAACCATTTCATCTCCAGGTCCACCGATAAGTGTCTCCCTTTCTACGAGTTGTTGCGTGGAAACAAAAGATTCCTCTGGGATGAGGTATGCGAACAGGCCTTCGCGGCACTAAAACAGTACTTAACAACTCCCCCGGTATTAGCGAAACCAGATGCAGGTGACACTTTGTATCTTTACATCGCAGTCTCCTCTTCGGCAGTGAGCAGTGTTCTTATAAAGGAAGACCGAGGAGAACAGCATCCTATCTTCTATACCAGTAAACGTCTAACAGATGCCGAGACGAGATACCCCACTTTCGAAAGGATGGCCCTCGCCGTAGTAACATCGGCAAGGAAACTGCAACCTTACTTCCAATCCCACTCCATTGTCGTTCTCACTGACTTACCTTTGCGAACCATACTCCAGAATGCTAACCAGTTAGGGAGACTTTCTAAGTGGGCTATCGAACTCAGCGAATACGATATCTCGTATAAAAGCAGGCCCGCAATAAAGGCTCAAGTCTTGGCCGACTTCATCGTCGAAATCCCACCTGATCAAGCAGCTGACCTCGACATCCTAGTAAAAAGTTGGATCCTGCACGTCGATGGAGCATCGTCCAACAAAGGATCGGGAATAGGTGTTCATCTCCAACCACCCACCGGAGAACTCATCGAGCAGTCATTCTGACTCGGCTTTGTGGCATCAAACAGTGAAGCCGAGTATGAAGCATTAATCGTGCTCCCGAGACTCTCTCAGCCTCCTGGTCGTCGCCTCGAAGTTCAGCGAAAGTTCGGATTTTTCCTTTTCCAGACCATGGCACTGAGAACCGAGGAGCTCCTTCTCAGCCTTCAGCGCCGCCAGCTATGTGGATAAAAGCTCGTTACGAGACCTTTCGAGTTCGGCTTTCTCCAAAGCTTCGTTCTTCTTAGCCGTCAGTCTCTCGACCTGTCGTTCGTAAAAACTACACTTGAACGCCAACTCGGTGATTTCCATTCTCTTCATCTTCAAAGACTTAGTTTTCGCCTCTAGCGAAGTCTCTTGAGCTCTGAGTTTCACCTCGTAATCTCTCACCATGAGGTTAGCATTCCCAAAAAACTGACAAAGCAAAGGAGAATCAACAGAATTAGATATAGACCAGAAAAGGTCGGTTCTAAAGAAGAGAGACTTAAGATAGCACCAGCTCGAGCCATCTCCCGATAACGACTATCTTGGTGAAGTTGGTCCAGTTCCAGCATCCCTCGTTTCTTGAGTTTAATATGGCGGAACATACGGGCTGGAGGTTCATGATCTTTGATGAAGGGGACATCGACAGACCGATACTTGAAGTCGATAACATGAGGATACTCGACTATCTCGCCGCCTTAAGATGCTGAAACAAGACCTTGGCTTCGATCTCCCTGCAACCCTTCGACTGTGGGGTTTTCTTCCACTGGATGCTCTTCCATCGGCATCTCGGTTGGTCTTGATGCTCCAGCCTCACTGATAGGAACGACCGGAGGTGGCCCTTCAGCAGAAGGATCCTGTTCCCGTTGTTCGTCACCGAATTGCTCTTCGGATCCTGCGGGTGGAGATCGATTTGGACTCACACGCAGGGGAGCATCTCGCACACTCGAGTCCCACTTTTGTTTGGCGGGCCTGCTTACATCGGAGGATCCTCGACCGTGTTCTGGGGTACCGATCATGTCGGCATAAGAAGGAAGAGTTGAGAGATTTAACTTGCCCATTCTATGACCTCGGTGCTGCGATGAGATCTCGGTTTGATCTTCGGCTGCTGGGTGGAATAGAAAAAGTCAGGATCTAAAAGTCGGTTATTTACAATGTCGGTAAATATATAGTTAAACATACCTTTGCTGATTCTTTTTAAGGCGGCTTGGATACGAGCTTCACTGATATCCAGCCAGTGTTGATGGCTCAATGTTCTGATGGCTTCGACTTCTTCAAGAAAGGACTCGGTACCTCCTTGAGACCACTTAGAAAGACGATCTGCAACAAAAAGGAAACAAATGAAGGAAGATCAGTAGAAGTGCAACAATTTAAAAGAATGAGATCGTACCTATGTTAGCATTGAAATATCCGTTTAAAACTATCTAGGGATCTTTGAAGGATGCTTCATTGATCTTGACATAGAAGTAGCGATGATTCCAGAAATTGACTTTCGACGGTTTTCCAGTAATCACAATGTACTTAGGGACCATCTTCCCATAGAAGAATCCCGTCTTGCAAGTGATACTTGGCGTTGTGAGTTCTTCAAAGAGTCGAACCGACATCGTTATCTCTAGCTCGGCGGCCAGAACCGTCAAGGTCACCATGATCCTGATCCCGTTCGCGTTATATTGCCCGAGAGTGATTTTTCGCCGGTTGCAATACGTTGTCAGGAACTCGGGCAAAGGCCACCAGAGCGAACAATTCGTGAACCACGACTCTTATACCATGGCATACCCTGCTGGAGGAGTCCAGGGCCTTTGCTGCTCTGCCGGAATGAGGAACGAGAACCCAGCAGGCGGGTATGTTTGAAAGATAAGTCTTCGGACGCTTTTGAAGGAAGACTTGGTTGGGAAATGATTCACCCAGTTTTGGTTCTTTTTGACGCCAAGTGTGCGTTCTTGTTCTGGATCTATCTCTTCATCGAACTCGAAGTCGGTTCCCGTCCATCGCATCGGAAGGAAGTCGGCCAGAGCAAAGCTGATCTTCTCGGCCGAGTTTTTATCCTTATTGGACGAGTCGATGTCAGCACTACGAGTAGCCGGCCGATCTGATTCCGGTTCAACTTCTTGCTCCACATTGTCGGCAGGAGCGTGACCACTTGCTTCTCGATCTTCCAGCTCTATACTATATCTAACGATGTCGTGTTCGTTGTCATCGAGCAGGGCTAAATCTGCGGTTGTTGGTCTCAGATCATCCATTCCTCTGAGCGTTATCTTTCTCAGTCTGCGTTTCAGCGGCATGCCGGAACTTTCTAAATCGGAACCGGTGGCGACCGCCTTTCCTTTCGAAGAACACCGGCAAAGAGGGGAGGACATTCTGATCGGAGAATCAATATGTAGAGAGAGAAAGAAGAGAGAAGGCAGAGGGAAAATACCTTTGATTCTGAAGTGAAGCAGCAAGAAAATACGAAAATGAGGATTGAGCAGAAACTTTTATAGATATCTCGGCGCGGAAGACGAGCAGTTGTCATGATTAGGTGTAGAACCCTATAGATTGTGACACGTGTCCCACTATCTCCGAATCTCGAGAGTACTACTTACTCTGAGTGACACGAAGTGGGAGGCGTGGGCTCGAGAAATAGTAATATTAAATACAGATCGATGACCGAGAACGAGGTTGATGCTCAAGCAAAAGGAAGTCGGAGACAGCCCACTACTACAGATTTGCCGAGAACACGGATGACCGAGATCACGCCTTAAATTCACCCAGTTAAAGAACTTCACCGAATAAACAGCAGTATGTTCGATGAACTGGGGGGGGGGGGACTTGTTGTTGGGGATAGATTACAACTACCCACATAGGCCCATTTAGGCATGAACTCGTCCCAAAATCAGTAAGGAAGTCGGCCCATGAAGCCCGTCAAACCGACTTTGACAATAATAGGAGGTATATATATTGAAGGAGGTTGGAATGAAGATACACACAGATACTTCAAGGGCAGGCCTAGAACTAGGGTTTTCATTACTCTTTCTTTGTTCCAACCTTGTTCTTCACCAAACATCCCGATTTTTCATCAATAAACTCCTTGATTTGTTCTCTAAATTGTCTCTTTGATAAACCCACCATCGAAATCGATCACCGATCTAGGGTCACACTCCTGCCGACGATGTAGAGCAGGAAAACAAGCTCCAGGCGGAGGAGCCGATTAGTGCAGATGCCGATTCAGTTACAAAGGACAAGACCACGGCCGAGAAGGAGGTGAACTTTGCTTTAGCCGACTTCCTACCAATAAGAAGTACTTTGTTTGCGGTCCATCGATGTAACTTGCCGTTGATAGAAACGTAATTGGAGCTTTTTACTTTGAGCCAATGGGATTCCCACTTATCTTCCGGAAGTATCCCTTTGTCTAGATAATCCTAGAAGGGGGTTCGCCAATCTACGTTTTGGGTTGTCGATTCTGCGATCTCGGCGATAATGGAAGTGGCAAGGACGTCTTTACTTACTGGAAACAAAATACTCGGATTTTCAATTGTGTGGATGGGGATCGTCCGTCTGACCTGTTCTCGCTGATTGCTTCCCAATGCGGCTAGCGCGTCTGCGAAGCAGTTATCTTTTCTGGGGACCTTGACGAGTTCAAAGTGATCGAATTCTGAGGTCAATTTTCTGATGACACCGAGATACGCATCCATTCTTTCGTTTTTGGCTTCACGGTCACCACTGTACTGACTGGCGACGAGTTGAGAATCGCAGAAGGCCTGTAATCGCTTTGCACCAACTACTTTAGCTAAACGGAGTCCCGCGATTAATGCTTTGTACTCGGCTTCGTTGTTTGATGCCGCGAAGCCGAGTCGGAATGACTGCTCGATGAGTTCTCCGGTGGGTGATTGGAGATGAACACCTATTCCTGATCCTTTGTTGGAGGATGATGCTCCATCGACGTGCAAGATCCAACTTTTCACCGGATGTCGAGGTCGGCTGCTTGATCAGGTGGGATTTCAATGATGAAATCGGCCAAGACTTGAGCCTTTATTGCGGGCCTGCTTTTATACAAGATGTCGTATTTGCTGAGTTCGATAGCCCACTTAGAAAGTCTCTCCGACTGGTTAGCATTCTGGAGTATGGTTCGCAAAGGTAAGTCGGTGAGAACGATGACGGAGTGGGATTGGAAGTAAGGCCGCAGTTTCCTTGCCGATGTGACTACGGCGAGGGCCATCCTTTCGAGGGTCGGGTATCTCATCTCGGCATCTGTGAGACGCTTACTGGTATAGAAGATATGATGCTGTTCTCCTCGGTCTTCCTTTATAAGAACGCTGCTCACTGCCAAAGAGGAGACTGCGATGTAAAGGTACAAAGTGTCATCTACATCTGGTTTTGCTAACACCGGGGGAGTCGTTAAGTACTTTTTTAATGCCGCGAAGGCCTTTTCACATACCTCATCCCAGAGGAATCTCTTATTTCCACGCAACAGCTCGTAGAAAGGGAGACACTTATCGGTGGATCTGGAGATAAAACGGTTAAGTACCGCAACTCGTCCGGTAAGATGCTGAATTTCCCGCGATGTTTTGGGATCGGGTAAGTCCAAAACCACAGAGATTTGCTTTGGATTTGCTTCGATCCCTCGTATTGTCACAATATAGCCAAGAAATTCTCCTGAAGTAACTCCCAAAGTGGACTTTGCCGGGTTCAGCTTCATCCCGTATTTGTTTAAGGTATCGAAACCCTCAGACATGTGTTGGATATGGTCTTTGGCGATGAGCGATTTGACCAGCATGTCCTCGATATAGACTTCTATAGTAACTCCTAACTTGTCGGCGAACATCTTGTTAACGAGTCGTTGATAGGTGGCTCCTGCGTTCTTGAGTCCAAATAGCATAACTCGGTAGCAATATGTTCCGCGATCCATGATGAATGACGTCTTCTCGCGATCGTCCGGATGCATCATAATCTGATTGTAGCCTGAGAAGGCGTCCATGAACAAAAGGAGCTCGTTTTCAGGAGTGGACTCCACCATCTGATTGATATGAGGCAAAGGGAAGTTATCCTTTGGGCATGCCTTATTCAAATCGGTAAAATCGATGCACACCCTCCATTTCCCATTCTTCTTTTTAACTACGACCGGGTTGGCCAGCCAATCCGGATATTTGACCTCGGCGATGGACCCCGCCCCTAAAAGTCTGTCGACTTCGTCGTTGACAGCTTTAGCTCTTTTGGGACCGAGTTTTTGTCGCTTGTACGTCGGGTCGATGTTGAGTCGGTGGGCTGTGATAGTTGGGCCAATACCAGGCATGTCGGCTGTTGTCGAGGCGAACGTTGATTTGTTTGCACGAAGGAAGGTGGTTAACTCGGTTGTGAGGTCGATACTTAGTTCAGAACTAATTCCTACGGTTCTGTCAGGATGATCTGGATCAATTCCGACTTGGATCGTTTCCTCTTTTTGTGGTGATAATTTCTTCTCTGGTTCGACGAGGAAAGTTACCTGCTGACTTTTGAAATCAGAGATCAACATGCTTCGTGCAAGGCGTTGGTTCCCTTTAAGCGTGAAGATGGTACCTTCCCTGGTAGGAAACTTTACACACTGATGGTATGTTGACAGGATTGCTTTCATCATGTGAAGCCATGGGGTACCCAGGATCGCGTTATACTGTGTTTTGGTGTCAATGACGGAGAATTTAACGAGTTTATTTATTCCTCCGGCAAAGATATTAAGGCGGATGGTTCCCAATAAGTGTGTCGACGAGCCGTTGAAACCGGTGAGGGCTCTTGACGATAGCTTGATGTCCTTGAGATCCACCATCATTTTTTCCAAGGTCTGCCGGAAGATAAGGTCAACCGAGCTTCCAGTGTTGATGAGTACCCTCGTGACCTCGCAAATGCCGATTTGCAACTCGACTAGCAACAGATCATTGTGT
Organism: Sinapis alba; assembly: GCA_012274485.2. Lineage (NCBI taxonomy): Eukaryota > Viridiplantae > Streptophyta > Magnoliopsida > Brassicales > Brassicaceae > Sinapis > Sinapis alba. The sequence continues at coordinate 1,130 of MU110287.1, read as the reverse complement.
GGCTGATCTATGTCGGTGAGGTCCCCTTCAGAAAATGTTATAGAGGTTTCTCCTTCATGCTTCGTCGGCCATCGTCGGGCGGTTATGGCTCTGCGTTGGTACTCTTTTTTTGATTTTACCAAACCGTTGCACTGGGGTGATCCACCACGAATTATGTTAATTCGGCAAAAAATGCTGGGACGCTTGTCAGATAGTGTCTCCCGCAGGTCAGGTGTTGCGGTACTCTTCTTGCGGGTAAGTTTATTTCGGAGATCGTCCTCCAAAAACTTTGGTTTCTTGCTTGGAGGGAGAAAATCTCGTAGATCAATTGCGGAACGAGCGTGCTGCAAATGATCTCGGAGGTCGCAGCTGTCTTTGACCTATGATGGTTCTGATTTTTTGTTCCGAAGGAGAGCATCTCGCAAGTCATTTGTAGAATGTTTGCGTTGAAGATGATCTCGTAGGTCCTGCTTGTTTTCGATCTCTGAAAGCTCCGATTTTTTACTCCGAACGAGAACATCGTGCAAGTCGGTTGTAGAGCGCTTTCGCTGAAGATGATCTCGCATATCCGGGTTGTCTTTGTTTTTGGTGAAAAAAGAAGTTGAGGGGGCCGCTGAGATAAGGTTAATCCGCCAAGATACTTGCGGTCTTTCATCTTCCGTGTCGGTATCGTCACGGTGTCAGGGTGGAGCAGCTGCGTCCTGATCGTCGGGGTGGACTGCTTGGTTAGATTCTTGTTTCTTGGCGTTAGCTTGTCGGTTTTTTTGTCCAGATCCCTTTCCTTCTATTTTGTTTTGACTTCGATGGGTCAGGTGTGATGGCACCGCTTTTGAATGCCGAGAATAGGGCTTCTGCAAGTTGCTTGCATTCCTTAGTGTTGTGGCCTTTGGCTTTGTGGTAAGTGCATAACTTAGTTTCATCATATGTTAGGGGCTTCCCGTCCAGAGTTCTGTCCCACACGTTCCATGGTCGCTCGGTTGTCGGTGTGGAGGGGGGTGCATTGGGTTCCTCAGTTGCCGAGAAGACTTTTCCTTTCTTCTCGTTAGGTTGATGCTGACGAGGTTCCTGGTAGGTAGTCGTCGCTTTTGGTGTCAACTGAGCCTTCAACGCGTTTTGCTTTGCGGTGTAAGCCGTGTTATCTTCCTCCATTC
>MU110284.1:0-10808 GCA_012274485.2 Sinapis alba | reverse complement strand
AATCTTACACACAGTTTTATCTATTCTTTGGTCTCTGGGTGCATCCAGGATATACATTTATCACTCTTTGTATACACAGACTACACAGTAATAACACAGGTTTGAAAGGTGGGAAAATGCTTCTCATAACCATTCAATTAAATTTAAAGAAAATACTTATTAATTTCACATTTATATCTTAATTTTCAATTTTCATACCCAATGTATTATTTTATTACTCCCTCTGTTTCAATATAAGTGGTTTTTAAGGATTTTGCACATGAATTAAGAAAATACAAACTTTTATACAATTTATCTTAATTGCATAAAAAACATTAAATGAAATTAATTCAACCAATAAGAAAAATATATAGTACTTTATAATTGGTCACAAAATTCAAATAATATTAAATTCTACCTAAAAAATGAAAACATCAACTATTTTGAAACAAAAAAAAATTCTTTAAACATCACTTATTGTGGTACGGAGGGAATATAAACTTATTTATTATTGTGGAGGGTTTTACATGTTTTTATGAAAATTTCATATGACAATTCTATTTATATAACACTAAACCACATTATAAGATTCATATTTTACAATTCTACTAGCACCATCTAAAAACTCTCGTGTATTGAATCGTAAATCTCATTCTCTCGAATCTCATATTTCATGATATAACATATTATTGAACTTTTAGTGAAACCATTTCTTTAGCATCCAATCCAATTCCAAAGAAATTAAATTCTCATACTATGTATACTTCACAGTAATTCATATACAGTTAAAATGTCAATCTAAAAAATAAAATAAAACATCATATACAGTTCCGGTATAAAACGTGGACATTTAAATAAAAATTAAACCGGTCTGGTACTGTTTGGTTTAAAATTTGATTTTTGTTTTTTATATATTCGAGAAAACCTTGATTTAAGCCCGTGGCCATCATCTTCTCTTTTCAATCTGTCGGAGACACTCAACAGTCGAATCTGTCCCTCCTTCACACTCGCTACTCCTCTTTGACTGTCTCCACCGCTCAAAACACCCCGCAACCGCTAATCACACCGTCTACGGTAAACCCTCCTCCTCCCTCCATCTCCAACGGATGTGTTTCATCTCACCTCCATAACCCCTTAACCCTAAATGCATTGTCAAAACATGATTGATGGCTACTTTGGTATTGATTCTGTGATACGTAATGGGTCTCTCTTGATGAAAGTCGATCACTTTACTTGTTGGGTCTCTCCGAAAGCTTACACCTTTGGATCACTCTACTTGTTGGTTCTGTCTGAAAGTTTACACCTTTGTTTTTAATTTTGTCTTGTTGTTGGTTAGATGGAAGACATTGATGCTGTCCAAAAACCAGTTGTTGTCGACCCTCCTTTATACAACGAAGCTCCTCCTTCGGCTGCTCAGCGTCGGCCGGTGGCAGTTGCAGCTCCACCGGCAGAGTTTCATCTCATTCAGCGGATTCAAAGAGCCCTTGTGGAACTGCGCGAGTTGAGAAACCAGTTTAATGCTATTCTTAGGGAAATAGAACTTGAAGGTTTGTTTATTTCTTGTGTGTTTTGTTTCTTAGTTCTTGTTACTTGGTTTGTTGTTGTTGTTGTTGAAATCATTAGATTTGATGGATGCAGTTGGAGGAGGAGGAGAAGAGGACGCGGAATCATCAGTGGAGGATCCAGAGGACGACTCTGATTCTTAGTTTTATTTAGTAGATGTTTATGTTTCAATCTCTGTCCTGATGATTCATTCTTTTGTTCAAAAGACTCTACTCTAGCATGTGTGGGTGTTAGCTTTGTCTCTTTTTAAAGTCTAAATCATCAAAAACAACTACTAGCTGCGTTTTAAAACCGAGAATCTTGGTCCAAACTCAACCGAACAAAACCAAGTCAAAGAAGAGCTGCATTTGCCTCTCTTTAGAGAGGGTGTGCGTGTGGTGTTGAATGTTTGAATGTAAGACAATAGTCACAATATAAATGAATTTTGTAATTGATTTTAGAGTAAGTTTGAAATGAGCAAGTATTTGGACTAGAGCATCCAAAACAACTAAGCATCATGCTATGTTAATGAATTCATTTCTGTTGGACCTGATGAAGCTTGCACCTTCTCCTTGAATGAACCTGGTGATTTCATTTGACATGTGTGGATGATCTTAGATAACGATGTCATTTCACTTGTTTTTTTTCTGGTGTAGATTTGCTTTTGACCTTCAAAATAAGCTCATGTGTTCGCGTATTTAGCTCATATATATTGCAAGATTTCCATTGTATTTTTAAAAGGTCATCCTGAGTTTAATTTTGGTAAATATTATTTCACTGTGAAACGGTTTGCAAGGAGTTGGTAAATAACTAATTGTTTCTCACTGATGTTTATGAAAACCATATCACAGTTTTCAGACACTAAAAAGCAACTAATTTTTATATAGGATCAGAGTTACAGATAGAACAATCTCAATCTTGCTATCGTCTGCGTTTAAAATCGGATGCAAGGGAAAGGCTAACAAAAGAAGAAACAAATTGTAACTGAAGTCTTTTAACTCTTGTTTTCATTTAATTTAGTTACCACCTGAAACCTTCATTGTTTGTTTATTTTGCATTGTCCGAAGAATCTCACTTGTCTATTCAAGAAATGGATAACAGCAGCGTCAGATCCAGAAATTTTGGGAGTTACAAACGGTTTAATAAAGATTTTAGCAGTTTGATGTCTAAAACCTTTTTTTTTACAAATTTAGAGATCTATTTACATATATTTTTTTTCAAAAAAGCTGAGAGACTAAATTGAATATTTCATCAGACTCCAGAACTGGTCATGGACAAAAGGAGGTCCTCGTTTCCAAAGAGCTTCAATCCTCGAAAGAAAAGGCAAGAAATCTTATTAAATTGAAGAACCTAAACTCCTCTTTATTGTTCATCATCTTTTTTTTTTCTCTGTGATGATTCGAGGTTGTTCGTTTGTTGTCATTGTCATGGTATTTAGAATCACTTTCATCATCATTATCATATACATCAATGTGATTGTTATGAATTTATGATAAAAACAAGCCCGGTTTAGGCCTGGGCATTTTACCCGGACCCGAAGACCCGACCCGGAACCGACCCGAAAAATCCGGGTCCGGGTAAGACCCGAACCGATTATTTTACCCGATTGGGTCTTGTTGGGGAGGACCCGTGGGTCCTGGACCCGACCCGACCCGAACCCGAAATTCGACGGGTACCCGAAATACCCGAATTTTTTAGTATATATACGGTATATATAGAGTGTTTTAATATTTTTTTGGTATTATGAATATTTTTTAACTTTCATATTTATGTTTTCGGGTATTTTTCATGTTTGTTGTTCATATTTTGGATAAAATTTTAGATTTTTTTTTGAATATTTTAATATTTTCATGTATATTTTTATGTTTTGGGGTTTTTTTGGACTGGACCCGAACAAAACCCGACCCGGAACCGACCCGAACCCGAACCGAATTTTTTTAATTACCCTATTGGGTCCAACTATTTAAGACCCGACCCGACCCGGATCCGACAAGACCCGAACCGAACCCGAACCGAAAATTTCAAATACCCGATTGGGTCCTAAACTCAAAGACCCGAAAAACCCGAACCCGAAAGGACCCGGCCCGAACCCGACCCGAAGACCCGAATGCCCAGGCCTAGCCCGGTTATTGCCAAGCTTGATAAAACATTTGCCTCATGACTCCAAAATTTTGGAAATTTTTTATATGGACATAAATTTTCAAATTTGTAAAAAAGAAAAAATTAAACCTCCAAATTATTCGATTTCTCCTGACTCGTCTACAGCTCCCAAAATCTTAAGATCGGCTTTGGATAAAAAAATTTATTAACTTTTACACTTATCAGTTTAGTTATTATAATTTATTCATCTATACAAATTTTAGATATTTAGTTTTACAATAATTTTGTTAACTTTTATATTTATCATTTTGGTCTTTATAATTTTATTATCTTATATAATTTTATTATCTTATATAATTTTATATGTTTTTAATTTATAGTTATCATTTTAGTTCTTAAATGTTAAAATTTAGTTTATCTTCTTATTTATTTTATGTGATTTTCTATTAGAATACAATATTTTGTTAATTAAATTATTTACAGTATTTTTATTATATATTTTATTGTTATATAAAAGTATTGTGATATTTAATCTTTATAACAAAAAGGATAAAAATATAAAATTTAAAAGTCATGTTTGAAGTTGTTGTTTTTTGTAAAAGGGATTCATGTTTGAAGTTTTTGTTTTTAGATAGACACACTTTTAAATTTCAAGTTTTGCCAAAGTTGATTTTCCAGATGTTCTCTCATTTCACGGAAATTTTAAGAAATTATTACAAATTAAGATGATTGATTCAACGTAGTAGTAACTAAAGTTATTGACCAATAAGAAAGAAAGATAACAGAAGTTCAATATAATCATTTTGTTTGTACCAATGATTGGGGTTTTAGAACCGGTTCTTACATTATTCATGAGACCCATCGCTTAAGAATCCCTCCTAAAAAAAACTCTTTTAATCATGATCTAACATTTTATTACTGTATTTTCTTTTTAGATGGGGACACTTTCATTGATTTATCTTAATTGTTTAAAGAAAATGAGAAGTTAGATGGGGGCACGTGCCCCCGTACCTCCTTTACTACGTCCGCCCATGGTTCTACGTCTTACATTTTGATGATAGTTTGTTTTAGTAAAGAGAAATTCCCTTGGATAGCACCTTTTAGTTTGTTTGTCACAAAAATAGTTTTTAAGGAAGAAAATGACCAAAATGTTTTTTTTTGAAGCTAAAAAAATCATTTATATGCATTTATACCCCTAGGGTTAACTAATTTGCACTTTAGGGTTTAGAGTTAAGGGGTGGGTTTGGGGTTAGGGTTTCAAATTTCAAAAAAAAAAANCAAAAAAAAAAAAAGTCTATTTTGGTCATTTTATTTTTTTAGGGCTATTTTTGTGACAAAAACTTAAAAAAAGCTATTTAAGAGAATTGCCCTTTAGTAAATGTCTAACGAATAAAACCCTAGAAGTGCTGACCAGATCAAATGCACATTTTTAAAGGAGTTGAGAACTGAGAAGTAAGATGATGCATGCGTTATGTGATTATGTGAACCTGGTTCTTCACCGTGGCAAGTCGTACACCATATACACCTTTCATATAAACACAATAAAATATCTTGAGATATTTCACAAGTTAGAGAATCATTGTAGATCCTTATCTCTCTCCTTTTTTAAAAAAATAATTAAAAAGTCAGTAAAGTGCAGAAAAAACTCTCTTCTTCACATCTACCCAGTCTTTTGACAAGCGCGTGATCTTTAATATCCGATACGATACGTGTATGTGAGATACACGCTCTGACTATTCACGTGGAAATTAAACAGAACTACTTGCCTCCGTGTCTATTTATTATCTTGTCTGAAAGATATTTACTATAAATATATCTGATTTTTCTTGTGTGCATCATAAAAAAGAAGAACACAAAATCGATATCTTCATTTAATTTGGAAAAATATCATTTAAATGAAGAGGAACGGCGAAACGAAGCGGCGGAGGAACGTGGCTGAGGAAGCGGAGCAGGGAGGAGGAGGAGAAGATCCGGCGATGTGGGAGAATCTAGATCGGAATTTCAGACAAGTGCAATCGGTTTTAGACAGAAACAGATCACTGATCCAGCAGGTTAACGACAATCATCAATCGAGAATGGCTGATAACATGTCAAAGAACGTCGCTTTGATCCAAGAGCTCAACGGAAACATCTCTAAGGTTGTTTCCATGTATTCTGATATCAACACCAATTTCTCATCGGCTTTTCACGGTGGAAATAACGGACACGACGGTGGTGGTGGTGCCGGAACCAAAGCTAATTAATTAACCTCATGTTTCTTAGTTGGACCGGCCGGTTTGAAATTTTTGAATCACTCGATTTAAATTTATATAAGTTTATGTTAGTTCTTTCTTTTGCAATGATTGTCATTAGAATAATCCGTGGGAGAAAACCCATTTGGGTTATTTTAATTATGGGTTGAGTCTTTTTCAATGCGTCTCTAAACTCTGCAATTTCTCTATTAATAGTAATTATTTAGATTTTCCTTCTTTTCATTTTTATGATATTTTAAACCTCTTATTACATGATCATCGACATTAACGAAGGTTGTGTTAGATTTTGCAACTTGGAATAAGGTCGTCACGTGGTGGTGAATCTCGTGATGCAATTTGGTATGACATGTAAAGTGATCATTTAAAACAAGACAATTATATTTACAACTAAATTTTAATGTATTTTTTTAATATAAGTGAAAACTTTAAAATATATTTTTTTTTAAACGGATGGAATATATAACAATCTGATTAGAAAAAGGTTTGATGTTTCACAAAAATAAAATACAAATAAACAGTAACAAAGAATACTTATCTGGACCAGATGGGCTTAGACAGAATGTGTACGTAGTTTTGGATATCTTGGACCAAGGCTGGGCTCACTGGACCATTGAATTTTGTTACATTCATCAGAGATTTTCTTCATAGAATTTCTTATTTATTAGGTCAGTGAGACCACAAGATCCTAGGTATGGAACACAAACACATATGTTGCAAGTTGTAACATTGGCTAATCCAAAAACTTATTTTGTTTTCCACTAAGTTGTAACATTGGCTAATCAAAAATTTTGAACAATACATTGATAAACTAGCATTAATCTTACAACACATTTAAGTAGCTAAACTTGTTTTTTCTGTGCTATATAAGATTATTTAAATAGACTAGTTATGAAAAATATAAATTAAATCTTAAGATATTGTAGAGGATGTTAGAAAGAAACTGCATGAAACGTACCATCGAAAGTTAAGCAATATAACTCAAAAGTATATTTGATGTAGGCTGATAACCAAATAAAATCAACCTAGACTAGCCAAATTGGGTGTTCAAAAAAAAAAAAAGACTAGCCAACTTGTCAACCAAATATTGACCTATCCTTAAAAAAAAAAAATTATGTTTTATTTTTCAATTCATCACTAATCAACTATTAAATAAATATTTTAAAAAATTAGTATGTACCTAATTAGTAGGTAATTGGTGACAGATTGAAGACCTAATCACAATCTTCTGTGGCTAAATATGGTTCCGAACTAAATTAGGTGTTCAACTAAATCACAACTTGTTTGCTAATTAGGTGTTGAACTGAGTATACTAATCCATTTCTATTAGAAATCTGGTTCTAAATTAAATTATTTTTTAATAATTAGGCTTTTTCAAATTAAATAATCTGAATTCATCTAATTAAAAAACATTATTTATATTTTGTGGTTCAGCAAACTAAACTACACTGCAATAATAATATGAACAATCACAATAATCCCAAGCTTATAGATGGGATCTCCCACTAGTTCGTGAATCATAAGACCATGATTAAAGGGGTTTCTTAGGAGGGGTTTTTAAGTGATGAGTCCCATGAATAGTGTAAGAACCGGTTCTAAAAGTTGTTAATTAAGAACCGGTTCTTAAGGGTTTCTTACACTGTTCACAGACCCCACTAACACGTGGCAACCCGTGATTGGTTCGTTTTTTAATTTTTTTTTTTTAATTTTTAAAACACTTTTGTAAGAACCCCATAAGGGGTTCTTGGGTTAATCATGGCCTAAGGTTATGATTCCACATAGAAAACATTGGAATAATGATTGAGTAACAAAAAAAACATTAGAAGGTGCAGAGAGCAGAGAGAGAGAAGAATCAAAATCCTTAGGCTTGAAGCGATAGAAACAATTGAGAGCACATTAGGTAGCAGAGCATCAGTCCAGAGATGTCCCGTCCCCTCAACAAATCTCTACATATTAAAAATAAATCATTTTTCCAATTTTACCCTTCTTCCAGATTAATAATTACAGTTACATGCCACTCCCTCTAACACTTTCTTCTCTCTCTCTCGATCTCCAAAATCTACCATTTTCTCTCTCTCTCTATCTATCTGCTGCTGGGTTTCTCTTTCCCTCCGTTAATTGCAGTGGGTATTGAGCTCCGTTCCTCGACAATGGCGGTTTCTTTGAGAAAGGTTGTGTCTTCCTTCTGAAAAAGTTCTCTCTTTTTTTATTTTTGTTTTTTGCTTTACTTTCAAGTGAAAATGTGTTGCAAATTAACGTCTTCAAGAGTGTAAAGTTTCGATTTTTTCGATTTGGGTTTCTTCAGTTTGAGTTAAGATTATTGTTGTGTCCGTTTGTAGTGGAGAGAGAGAGTAAATTGGAAGTTAAGTTAGTTTTTTTTTAGTGATCTGTAAGTTTGGGTAGTTTGAGAGAGAGAGAGATGAATCGAAGTTTTAGGGGACAAGAGTCGTCGTCGTCTCTATTGCTGGATTCAGCAGAGAGACAGAGGCAACAGCTTAGGGCATCTATGATGGCTGAGAAAGATGAAGAGCTCTCTTTGTTTCTTGAGATGAGACGGCGTGAGAAAGAGCAGGATAATAGTCTCCTTCTCAACAACAACAACCCTCATGAGTTCGACTCTCCTTTAGGTAACATTTGTTGAACTCTTCTGGTTTGGGCTTTGATTAGTTGTTCTTGATGGTTGTGGTTCTGTATAGGTTCAAAGCCTGGAACTTCACCAGTGTTCAACCTCTCAAGTGGTGGTGGTCCAGCACGGAAGACAGGTCCTCCAGATGATTTTCTCAATTCGGAAGGGGATAAAAATGACTATGAATGGTAACTTCTTCACCTCAATTTTTTGTTGTGAAGCTAAGATACTTACTTGTTGTGGCGGTTTGTTAACACGTTCACCGGTGTGATTGTTTGAATGTGTCTTTAGCCATCTTAACTGCAAGCAGTTCAGGTTCAAGTAATATTGGTGACTGTGGTAATTAGTATTTTAACCCCAAATGTTTCGTTTCTTTGTGATTGTTTAATTTCTTCGCACTTCATCATTGTCTAGATTAGGACACCGGCACTGGATGCTTACCAGTTTGATAGCTTCTTCGCTGTATTAAAGTGTTCTTTGTGAATAACACTGAGAAAGGATGTGGAAAGTGTTAGTTGTAGCGTATCTGTTTATATATTTTAGACATTCAGAGTTTCACACTCTAACTTTTCTTTGTCTTTGGAAGGCTTCTGACCCCTCCAGGTACTCCTCTATTCCCTTCTCTGGAGATGGAATCACATAGGACTATGATGATGAGTCAGACTGGTGATTCTAAGGGCCGCCCAGCTTCATTGACTTCCAGGGTAAGAATGTTATTGCTTATTCCAGATAAACATCTAAACATAGTGTAACCACGTGTCAACCAATGTCACTACTGATTGAACCTGCAATGCATGAGTCGGATATGTTTACTTTTCAGTTTTAGATTTCATGTTAACCCTTATTGTTGTGTTAGATTAGCAGATTCCACATCAAATTCTTGTTTGTTTTACACACTTACATTGAACAAATAAGTTCCATTGTGTTATCCCAAGTGTTTTCTATATTTGGAACTCATTACTTTTTAGGGTAACATGTGATTTGTTATTTTTCGTAGCTGGCTAATTCCTCTTCAGATCCTGCTGGAAGGAACCATTTAACATCTAGACAACCAACCTCTTCACCTGGATTGAGCTCTTCTAGTGGAGCAACTCGGAGACCTTCATCATCTGGAGGATCTGGATCAAGACCCGCCACTCCCACTGGAAGATCATCAACACTGACAACTAATTCAAAACCCTCAAGGCCTTCAACACCCACCTCTAGTAGAACCACCGTCTCCTCAACTACTCGACCTTCTTTGACTACATCCAGGTCCACTGTATCTGCAACGACTAAACCTACATCTTTGAGTAGGTCAGCAAGTTCATCTCGTCTCACACCTACTGCATCTAAACCAGCTACTAGATCTGCTGGTTCAACAACTAGATCTACCACTAGCACCGGCACAAAATCTGCAGGTCCTTCTAGGTCCACCACACCTCTGTCAAGATCTACTGCTAGATCTTCAACACCAACGTCAAGACCCACACTTCCTCCTCCTAAAACCATATCGAGGTCAGCTACACCAACTCGCCGTCCAATCAGTTCTGCAACTACTACAGCAAAGCCAACAATATCCCAAGTCAAGCCTTCCTCTCCAGCAGCGAAGCCTATGGCAACACCATCTAAAGCTCCTGCTGTATCACGTGCAGCTTCTCCCACAGTGAGGTCAAGGCCATGGAAGCCATCAGACATGCCTGGTTTCTCACTTGAAACTCCTCCAAATCTAAGAACAACATTACCAGAAAGGCCACTTTCAGCAACAAGAGGCAGACCCGGAGCTCCAAGCCCACGATCTGCGTCAGTTGAGCCAAGTGGTCCTGCAGGAGGAAGACCGAGAAGGCAGTCATGTTCACCATCAAGAGGAAGAACACCGATGTACACTAGTGGTAGCTCTGTTCCTGCAGTTAACCGTGGATATTCCAGAGCCAATGACAATGTTAGTCCTGTGTTGATGGGAACAAAAATGGTGGAGAGAGTAGTGAACATGCGCAAACTGGCTCCTCCCAGATCAGATGACAAGAGTTCTCCGCAAGGTAACTTGTCTGCAAAGTCCTCATCACCAGACAGTGCTGGCTTTGGAAGAACACTCTCCAAGAAATCCCTTGATATGGCTATAAGGCATATGGTGCGTAATCTTCCCCTCTATTTTATCCCTTTCCCAATTGTGTAGTAACTGATGGATCAACATTGTGATGTAAACAGGATATACGTAGAACCATACCAGGGAATCTGAGACCATTAATGACCAACATTCCAGCATCATCAATGTACAGTGTGAGATCTGGACATACTCGTGGAAGACCAATGAATGTTTCAGACTCTCCACT
>MU110280.1:0-10824 GCA_012274485.2 Sinapis alba | reverse complement strand
AGGAAGCATAAGCTTTCTCGTGCCATCCGCTAACAGAGTAAGCATGAATGAGAGCTGTGTAAGAATGTGAAGTAGGTTTCAAACCTACTTTCTTCATCCGCAGGAAAGCATCAGCAGCCATATCACTCATCTTCTTCGTCCTACCATACGCACTAATCAAACACGTGTAGGATTTCACATCTGGCTCTAAACCTAAACCTTCCATCTCCTGCAGAAGCGTCTCTACGATATCAGGCTGCATCCTCCTAGCATAAGCATCCATAAGAATGTTATAAGTTGCAGATGTGGGCTTCAACCCTTTACCTCTCATTTCAGCAAAAAGACCTTCCACTTCTTCTATGTGGTTGGACTTGTTGTAAGCATCCATCAATGTGTTATACACAATGGTGTTTGAACGTATTCCTCTCTTCTCCATCTCAGTTTGTATCACAAGAGCTTCTTCTTTAAGCCCTTCGTCGCAAAACGATTTCACAAGGCCACCGAAAACATCCAGACTCCAACAACGCACACCTTTCTCGCTCATCTTCTCGAATATCTCCCAAACTTGTTTCGCACTTCGTCCTGCTTTCCTCATTGTCGTGATCATTACAGCACATGTAACATTGTCTGGATGGACATTGATCTTATCCATGGACTCATACACTTCCAAAGCATCATCATACCTAATTAAAGAAGACAAATTTGATCAAAAGGATACAACTTTACAGAATTCTATAGAGCTGAAAGAAAGGAAGTACCTTTGAGAAGCTGAGAGTCCAGAAATGGCGGCATTGTAGAGACGAACATCTCTGAACTCATCCTTGTCAGGTAGATTACGAAGAAGAAGCAGAATCATATCAGCCATTCCTTGTCTACCGAGCAATGTAAACAACACAGAGGAAGCGCGAGGCGAAACGAGTGAGGGGTTCTGAAGACTCATCCACTCGTAGAAGTACAAACAACTCTTGATGAAACCAGATTCACCCATCATGACTAATGCCTCTACGCACTCTTTGTCGCTGACCCTTCCTTCGAAACCTGATAACATCTCTCCTAGAGTTTGATTCTCTGTCAGATTCTTAGCTATATCCAGGATTTCCACAGCGACGGAGGGAGTGTTGTGCATACCAGGTGTTTGTTGGTTTGCTAGAGAGACGGGTTTTGTTGGGTCGGGCTGGATTTCGGGATCCAGGTCGGAGAAGTCGGAAGCTAGGTGCCAGGAGGTTCGACGGTTCTTCTGGAGGGATAATTTGGATTCTTGAGGAGGGTCCTCTGCGGTTAAAGTTCGTGACTTGAAGAATTTGAGAATTGGATCTTCTTCTTCTTCATCTTCATCTTCTTCTTCTTCGTCGTCGGTAATAATAGTCGGATTATGTGGTTCCGGAACATTTTCTTGTGGTGGGTCGTCGAAACATGAGAGGAAAATGGGAGGAGAAGAAGACGAGGAAGAGGAAGTAGAGGACAGAGAGATGGGTTTTCGACAGAGTGAAGAACGAAGAAGTAGATAAGGCTCAGGGACGTGAAGTCGGTGAGATAGAGAAAAGGAAGTATAAAAGGATTGGGTAACTAGAGAAGAAGACGCCATCGACATGGATGGCTATAGCTCCCAAACGCAGAGAGGCACGGCCAAATTGCCAAGGACTCGTATATTTGTTCGTAAAAGAAAGGATCAAATTTGCTACTTATTTACTCCTCTCTTTCAAGTTTGAAGTAACGTTTTGGCTAAATTGTTTTTTTTTGTCAAACAGTCGATTGACAAAATTAACAAATACATTAAATAATGAAAATTTTTGAATAGCTTTTTAATTTATTTTACAAAAATAACCATAAAAAAGTAGGAAAATAACTAAAATATTTTATTTAAAAAGTAAATATATATTTATATTCTTAAAATTGACTAAAATATATTTAGAATTTAGAGTTAAGGGAAGGAGTTTCAAATTTTTTTTAAAAAATATTGAAAATTTCAAAATAAAAAAATATTTTAATTATTTTTTATTTAGAAGATTATTTTGATGATAAAAACTTAAATATGACTATTTGACATAATTACCCTTCAATTTTTTTATTAATTTTTTTTGTAGTAATAAGTGGATATGGTCGTGACAAAAAAATGAATATGGTAATAAGTTAGAAATGTAAAACATACAATGACATGTGTCTTGTCGATATACTAACATTTTCTAAAAACTCTAAGGGTCCGACTAGTGACCATTATAGAAACAAGAGGAACGAATAGAAAAGAAACATAGAGGAATAAAATAATAGGAATGAAAAAGAAATGATTGTTCTTTCTCCAATTTAATAAGGAACAATTTTGTTTTTTGTTTCTCTACAAAAAAGGAATGAGAAGAAAAATTTATTCCTTGTGAATGGTGATTTCTTTAGGAACGTTAGGGAATGCATTATTCTTCGTCGTTCCTTGGTCACCATTTATACCCTAAATTAGAACTTTTAATCTTATCTCTCTTAATTTTATTATTTTTCATAAATTCTTAGTACCTTTCCTAATAGATATTGTTGAATCTGCTTTAAAAAGGTAGAGAGAAATAGAAAAGAGGAGATAAAAAGTAAAATGGTTAGCTGGTGAAATATAACTTTTTATCATATAAGCTCAAATTTCTTAAATGTAAATGGAAACATTTATTGTCAACAATAAATAAATTAATCTAAACTAGTCACCAATTCATAAATCCAAACTGGTGGAACATAACAAGCATAGTACACAAAGAAGGAAAACTTCAAACACTTCATACAAGTTTTTTCATTGTTGTGTTTTTTTCTTTTGAAATATATTGGATTATCAAGTGAGGGAATACTTCTTTACATCCTTTTTTAATTTTCTTCATGTAGAACGATAAAGTTGGCTATTCTTTCGTGTTGACACCATATTCACCAGTTGAGAATAATTGGTTGTTAACACCATATTCAAAACTTGTTATAATCATGAAAATGCTAGAACCAAATGGATAACTTAATCATGCCATGGACAAGTCGGATGAGGACACAAAGAGTAAACTTGACAAGAAAGATAAACCATATGAAAGGTTTAAGTTAGGTCCAACTGAGCTAGAACATGGTTGCTATCAAGATGGGCATTTTTGTCAACCAATTGGGACCAAAGAAGAGAATGATCAAGACAAAGTATGTTTGGAACTGTGCCAAAAAGGAGAGGGTTGAGATTACCTTTTCTCTCCCAAAAATTCAAATATCGCCCAATATCAAAATTGGTTTCCTTTTTCAATGGGCAGATGACAATAGCCCTGTTCTTTTTGCAAACACAGCAATGAGCGTCAATGTTCAAAAATTACAGCTTTACAATGGAAAATAATGGTGATGGTGAGACAACACCAATTTACTTTTTCAGTCGCTGCGGCAAACATCAACGACTAAACGTGACGCTGAAAATATCAGCGACAATAGCCTCTCGTTTTTTTGTTTCCGGAAATTTGCTAGCGGCTGAATTCTCTTTCAAAACTGTTCAACTTGTCTCTGTCGTAGTGTTATTTTTTTTTGACGCCACTGCTATTTGCAGCAGCCATAAAAAGAACATGGTTAATATCAAGATTTAAAAGTTTAAACAAAGCCATTGAAGCCTTGCTTCAACAAGCTCACGAAGAAGGATCAAGTCAAAACCAAGATTCAACCTTTTGGTTCAACTTTTCATTTTGGTTGAGTTAGACTAGTTTCCTTTTTATGGTGTTTTCCTTTGTCATAAGGCCGAAGATCTTGTTTACTTTTTTAGAGGATCAACTAGTTTTTTCTTTTTACTTATTCTAAATGTTTTTTATATAAACCTATGTGCTATCTAGGTTTCTACCTTAGCATAATCTATTAAAGCTTTATATTATATAAAATCTCTCAAAGTTCTTTTGTTATCTTTGTTCATCTTCGAGAAAACCACATTCATAAGGTAGGGAAACCTTCCAAACGTGTCCAAACAAGCCTAAGTAGACTAGGTTACACTCATGGGTTTTATCATCAAAATAACACTTGATAATCCAGAACCTTGTGTAAAGAACTATCCGACCAAAGGAGTGTTAGTAGTCTTTCAACATATATCATAAACCGGGATGTTCCAATTCACCTCTCTCACAGAACACGTTCTCATTGCACCCTAGGATCGTTACCCATGTTAGTATGAGGCCACACATGACCCTACACTCGCCTGGGTTCGGATATGATACCACTTATAACGCTCTGGCCGCCCTTGGCTAATAGTTTTCCCACTTCCGCTCACTCGGACCATTGGCCCCATTTCGTGCGACAAATGCGTTAATTTTTTAAAGGATTAAAATACTTGTTTTATTGACCCTAAAATCACCACATGATATTTCTTCATGATTTGACCTCACTCACACGATATGCCAAATATCTTCCCGGCATGTCACCATCATTCCACTACTTCAGTTCAAGCACGTTTACCTCTGAAGTTTTTTTTGGATGTCTGACCAAAAAGATTAATGCACTTCAGTGATATAGGTAGGTAGTCAAATCAATTTTCTTAAGATTGTCATAATATACCACAAACTGGAATGTTATAATTAGAATCTTGTTGTCTATCATATACTAATTTATTTAGTTAATAAATAAAATAGTTTTTTTCACCAAAAACGCATATAAAAGGAGAAAAATGACCAAAAATATTTTATTAAAGAGGTAAAAGACTATTATACTCGTATTTTATAGATATATAAATATAAATAATTATTTAAATAAATAATAAAATAATTATTTTCGAATAATACATTTTTGAATTCTAACATTTATACTTTATTTTTTGAAAACTTTTTTCAATTTTATTTTGAAATCCAAAAAATTCTTTTTAAATTATTTTTTAAAATTTTATTTAAAATTTTAAGTATTTTTTTATTTTTTTAATCCTAACCCCTCCCTCCCAAACCCCCACCTGTCAAATTAAAATCACAAGTTTTGATTAATTAACATTATAGGTATAAACGTCTATTTACCTATTTAATAAAATATTTTGATCATTTATTCCTCATGTGCTATATTTTTGATTTAAAAAAACATTTTTATTGTCATTCCATGAATTTTCCTAGATTTAACTCAACCTTAGAAATAAGCGTATAACTTCTAACAAACTCTTGCTTTTCAGTTTAGGACATCCTGTGATTCTTGCTTCGCAGAACATGTCAACTTTTTTTGTGGGCTTAAAGAAAAAAATGTTTTAGGGTATGTTATCTTTGTTTAATGGGATGTATGGGTTTGTTTGTTTTTACAATGAAATGAACGATTATTCTATTACTAAAACTTGAGGTGGACTGGATAATCAGACCAGAATAAAACAACCAATAAAACAAAGTTTTTTATGAAAATACCCTGCAATCCTAACTAGAGAATCAAATATTCCATTTTGCACTCTTGGAATGTCAAAGATTTTGAAGTCTGAAAAGCATAGCTGAATAGTCTTTAGCGTCTCTAATTCAGTTGCGAAATTTGGCCATGCGTGAGGCTCTTTTAATATTGCAATCATGTCCTTACAATCTGTCCCAAATTCTTGCATGTCAAGTGTTGGAGCATGCTCTCCATATCCCATCACAATGCTTTCAGTTCTGTGTGCAAAGACGTCTCTCACCGTCTTAAATTCCGCCTCCCCAGAAGTTGCATTTTTCCTAAGCTATTCATCCACACCAAGCATATTACCCAAGCTCAAGACTTGGGATTCCTCGGTAAGATTTTCTTGTGGAGATGAAAGCACTCTCTCATTCGCATTAAACCAAGCTTGACATTCACTTTCTGCCTATCTTACTAGCTCTTAAGGATTCCTAACTATTCTCCAAAATAGTTTGTCATTCCGAGCATTCCAGATATACCATATTATTTAGGGATAAGGATCCTTGTATATTTATGGTTCCCCAATGCCGTTTTTCTCTAAAATAGGTAATCCATATTAGTATAAATGCTTCGCAGCGGAAAAATATTAGGAATATATGGTGTTGCTGATAAGGACCATGCTTGTATGGCTGATGGTCATTCGAAGATAGTGTAATAGTTTCTTCGGGTTCTCCACGTCTTGGACAATAATTATCACATCGCATTTGATGACATAACAGATTCCTTGTTACCGCCACATAGCCTGTTATCATTTGCCAAATAAGATGACATATCTTTCGAGGTGCTTTTATCTTTCAAAAAAATGCTTGGAGCTTGGCTATACTGGACTCTAAGACCTCCTTATCTTCCTCATTTTCCAAGAGACTGGGTGCAACCTAATATCCAGATGTAACTGTGTACTGTCCACTCTTTGTATAATTTCAGCATATTAATGTGTCTCGTTAATATGTTAGACTTATGGCCAGACTCCGGATCAAGGTATGTCATCATGGACAACATAATTTTCCAGCAATCCAACATCCCACTCCTTTGATTCACCTTTAATAAGATCACTAACTCTCATTTTTGGGTTTCTTGCGTTTGGCATAGCTGGCCTAAGTGGTGTTGTAGGGATCCAAGGATCTTCCCACATATTGACTCCGTATCCAGAATGTACTTTATGCCTAATCCCCAATATCAATAGTTTTTGCTCTGCTAAAATACTAGTCCACACATAAGATGGGTAATTCACACAACATAGTCGCAAAGGCGAGCTCATTCTGTAATATTTTCCCCACAAAACTCGAGCTACTAGCGAATCAGGGTATTGGATAAGTCGCCATAATTGTTTTGCCAGTAACGCCAGGTTGAACTCATGGATAATTACGGAATACTATCCCTCCTTCTTCTCTCGGTAAGCAAAGCTTTTCCTATTCTGCCCAGTGATTCCACACTTTGGTGGATTTGAACTCCACTAGAACTGTACAATGACACTTGGAAGGTTTTCACATATTTCCAAAGGAAGCAAAATGATTGACATGACATATGTCGAAAGAACTAACAAAATATATTTAATTAGAACTTCCTTCTCTCATTTCGATAGCCATCTACTATTCCATCTATGTACTGTGTTCATTAATTTTTCCTAGAGGAAAGCAAAGAGCTTCCACTTTGATCCGTTTATGTCTTCTGGAATTCCAAAGTAGGAACCCATTCCGCCTTCATTTTGTATCCCAAGTGTATTTTGATATGTTGTCTCACATTCTCAACGATTCTCTTACCAAAGAGTAAAGAGAACTTATCAAAGTTTATGCACTGGCCTGATGCTTGTCCATATTTCTTGATTACTTTCATAACTTCTTCACATTCACGGAGATTTACCTTACACAAGAAAAGACTATCATCAGCAAAGAGAAGGTGAGATACCGAATGACTCGCGCGTGTAACACGCATCCCCGTTATCTTCCCTTGATTCTCTGCATGATTAAGAAGGCTAACGAGTGCTTATGTGTGTAGAATAAATATGAAAGGAAACAAATGATCTCCTTGACATAAGTCTCTTTCCGGGATAATATTTCCCTTAGTTGACCATTCATAAATAGTTGTACTTGATGGAGGTAATACAACACATAATCCAGTCAATCCATGTATCCGAGAATCCCATTTTCCGCATAACTGCTTTAGTAAAAGATAATTCCATCCTGTCATAAGCTTTGCTCATATCCGTTTTATGGTCATCCATTTCGCTCTTCCACTTGGTTTTATTTGAAGCGCATGAAACATTTCATGTGTAATCATGATATTATCAGTAATATGTCTTCCAACAACAAAATCATATTGATTTCTGATATACGGTATGGTAGAACTTTCTTCAATTTCTGTCCTAAGACCTTAGAAATTATATTGTAGCTAACATTGCACAAGATAATTGGTCGAAACTGAGACATCTCTGTTGGCTTAGTCGTCTTTGTGATAAGACAAATGTTGGTATCTTTTAGACCTTGTGCCATTGTCCCATCAAAAAGGAATTGATTAACCATACAACTTAAACCTTTCTATACAATATCTCAATATTTCTGGTAGAACAAGGCCATCATCCCATATGGGCCTCATGCTTTTTCTGGGCGCATAGCAAAAAGCGCTTGTTTTACCTCCCATTCAATGATCGGGGCTGTTAGATCATCATTTATTGCCCTTGTAATTGTTGTTGAAACTTCATACAGTGCATCTTCTATATCCTTCGGCTTAGACGACTCAAATATTTGCCTAAAATGACTTGTAACAATGGCTACCAGTCTCTCCTCATCTTCAACCACATTTCCAGTTGCATCTAGGAGCTGAGAAATCCGGTTCCTCGCTCTCCTCTGCTTTATTAATGCGTGGAAAAACTTTGAATTTGTGTCTCTTTCTCTTATCCATAAAACTCTACTTTTTGTTTGCATAACATCTCTTCTGCCTTAAGAGCATCAAATAGTTCATTTAATTCTTCTACTAACTCCTCAGTTGTAGCATCGTCATTTGAGTATAGGTTTTCTACCTTCTCTTTTGAGCTCTTCCACAAGTTTTTCTGAATTCTTAAGTACCTTCGGCAGCTGGAAATGTGTACCATAGTATTTCTTTGAGGAGGAAGATATGGTGACTTCCATTCATTGAGAACGACTTGCCTTAATTTCTCATTATCCAACCAACGTTTGTTAAATTTGAATTTTTTCGATGCCTTAGAATAACTATCTCTAGATTTCTTCGATGTACCTTAATGTAGCCTCCTTTGTTTCTCGGTTTCTCCAGTTCGAGCCACATATGATCGTTTGCGAGGAGATCCCCAACGGAGAAACTCAGTTTTTTTTCATTGAATTCCCAAAAGGACACCCGATCTGGATCCAAGTCTCAAGCTTGTTGATCCCTGACTCTTCTCAGTAGGCCCAATAACTTTTGATGCCTGGTAGCTTGTGACGTGGAAGAACTATGAGCCTCCATTTCCATAAGTTCAAAACCCAGTAGATCATCACCTTGATCATCACGTTCCATCATACCTTCATTGTTATTATCCACTGGAAAAAGATTTGTCTGCGATTTCCATATCATAAAATGCCCCAATAATCTAAGCATCTCTAAGAGAGTTCCTCAAGACATTATGATTCTTAAGTGAGCATGTGTGAGAGTGGACTGGACCTTTAGGACGAACGGTAATGTTATCCTCCAGAGAAGATGGGATGCGTGGTGGAGTAACAATTTTGCTTGCCAACTTTTTCCCATTGCTTAGAGAACCCTCCTCAGTTCTTGTGTCGTCTTTGTCTTTTACTGTAGGTTGATCTCTTCGATGAAGATCCTGAGAGTTTGATGCATTTTCATATGGAACAATATCATGGCGTTCTGATTCTCCCCTTATGTATGAGATTTCGTCTACATACTGCCATGGCTTTTCACGCCACTTAAGATCCATCTTGCGCTCATATGGGACTGCTCTAAATTGTGATGCATCAGAAGGGCTGTTCCTCTTTGAGTCATCGCGTCTTCTATCAATCATGTCCCAGTGAGACAACCCTCTTCTATTACCTTTGTGATCACAAGGCTCCACCTCCCGCTGTCTTTTCTCAGGTACTTTCATTCCGATATTCACATTGATTATGGTTCCTCAGCGAAGACTGGCAAACTGGCTAATCATTATGAGGACGATGTACTCACTCAGATACACAAGGTCGCTCAGATGGAACTGCATTTCGATTAGTTTCCAGAGTAGGACAATAACCATTTTCATGTGATAGGAGACCACAAATGGAGCAGTGTTTAAACATCATATCATATTTAATATGAGTTGAGACCTCTTTCCAATCCTAAGGGTTAACCTTCTTTGAGACTTGAGAGGAAGCCGATAGTCAATATCAATGAGCATACGACCCTCTGATAATTTAAATGTATATATATGACCCAATCTCCCTCCTATGTTCTTTGTTTACTGTCCATAAATGCAATGGCATCCCAGTTAGCTGCACCCAAAACAAAATGATCCACGAGTTATCATCGTGTACGATCGGCTCCCACCGTACCAGCACAAACATACAATATTTTTAGTCAAAAGGCCCATGTCTAAGGACAGAGTTAAGATCCTCTTCAGTGGGAAGTTAATGGAGAAATTAAAAAGAAACTTCCCATTGTCTAAACCATCCGCTATGATACGATCTTGCATTCCCCACTGATTTGACATTGATTGAATAAGCTTATCCACATTTTGGTTCTTAGGGTTAAGGACTTTGCCAATCAAAGACATACAAAACTCTTTAATGACTTGAGAATCATCATGATTTGTAAGTTGTATTGTCTCATCATCATCTTCATATAAGATGCCTTTCCCTTTGATATCTGCCATATGAGCAGATTTGTAACCAGCAGACGACCCCATACGATGATATGTTTACGACAGTACTCTATTAATATCAATACCGTGGTATCCAGACTATGAAACCTTAAGAGATCATGTCGAGAACAACAGAGAAACAATGATGAATGATTAGACTGCTCCATGGAACAAAGAACCGATTAGATCTCGTGATTATGAAACCAGTTGGAGGCAATATGACGAACGAGAGGTATAAAAGCGTGATGAAAACCGAATCGAAACAGTACAACCCCTACAAACAGAATATCAGCAAGAAGAAACATCGGAGAACGAGGTGAAACAACACGCCAATGATCGTGCTGATCAGATAAAGATCAAAACTTCAAAGGAAATTTTGATCTGCCAAATCACCATTCCAGTCTCCTTGGAAACTCTAGCCGTCAAAGACGTATGGGTTTGTTAACGTCTACGTTTTGGTGAGATGTATATATCTTTGATCAGTTTTCTTTTTGATTTAGAATAACTCAAATGGTGGAAAAATAAAAGAAAATGTTGCGAAACTTTGTTTGTTTTATTTTTTCTTCTTTGTTAATGCGGGGTAATTATGATAAGAAACTTAAAAAAAAAAAACTATTTTCTTTGGGATTTTTTTTTTTTTTTTTTTTTTTTTT
>MU110275.1:0-10839 GCA_012274485.2 Sinapis alba | reverse complement strand
TCATGTTTAACATAATGTCTACAATTGCGTTTTTGTTTTGTTATTATGTTTGTGGTGATTGATGAGGGATGATTGTACAGATATTCATCCAGTCTAGCAAGTAATAATAAGCGAGTCGATCTTTTCGATGGACCTGCTGAAGACCACATGGAAGAGAATGTCTTACTTGCTTCAAGTAAGTCTTTTCAATTCAAGGATCTTCCAATGAACATATACTCCTTTGTTTATATGAATATACCTTACCTAGTGTATTTACTCGCAACTTAATCCCTTTCAGACATGTCCAATCAAGAACTAATGAATAAAGGAAACTCTATGATGGATGACACTGATCAAGCCATTGAAAGGGGGAAAAAGGTCACTACTCTCTTCTGCCCGTTTATATTATCTGAATTACGTGGAGCTATGCCATCTGATAAGCATAATCTCACTGCATTTTTGTGTGCCTTTAATAACAGATTGTTCTGGAGACCATAAATGTGGGGACAGATACTTCAGCAGCTCTCAAGGCTCAGGTTTGTAGTTATGCCACACTCTTTTGTTTCCAAACAACGGGTGTTTCTGTTCTGAATCTCAGTTGTTCTTTACAAAATTCCTTGTTATGAGACTTAAGGATAGTTTACCTTTTTAATGTTCAGACCGATCAAATGAGTAGAGTTGTCAATGAACTCGATTCTATCCATTTCTCACTCAAGAAGGCCTCCAAGCTGGTCAAGGAAATTGGTAGGCAGGTCAGTCTCCAAAATCTCTCCTTATTTCTTCTTTTTACAGTTCCTATTTCGTTGCAGCTTCCTCTTGTCCCTTTTACTGACTTGGTGCTCTTCCTTCTCTCAGGTGGCCACAGACAAATGTATTATGGCATTTCTTTTCCTTATTGTCATTGGTGTCATAGCAATCATCATCGTCAAGGTACCTCTCATCTCCTTTCTTATTCAAATAATATAAATATATGTATATATAGACACACTTGCATATTTCTTTCTTCAATTATTCAATTAGGGAATGAAGTTTTCTCCTGTAAATGTGTATCCTCTATGATTGTTAATATCATCTCTCATCTACTCTAATCTTTGCTATCTTTCCTTCCAATAAGCTATT
Source organism: Sinapis alba (assembly GCA_012274485.2). Lineage (NCBI taxonomy): Eukaryota > Viridiplantae > Streptophyta > Magnoliopsida > Brassicales > Brassicaceae > Sinapis > Sinapis alba. The sequence continues at coordinate 9,741 of MU110275.1, read as the reverse complement.
TGCGCAGTTATGGTGTCACATTATCATACACGTAACATCTTCTCTTCTTGTCTTTTTGGATAGATTGTGAACCCAAACAACAAAGACATCCGTGACATACCTGGCCTAGCTCCACCAGCCATGAACAGACGTCTACTCTGGAACCATTACTGAAAACAAAGATTTCTCATTTCATGCATTCAAATTACTGGTACGTTGTGCACGCTTCTTGGTCCTTCCTTCCCATAAGTCCATGTTGCTGTAGATGAAACCGCCTCACTTCACAAAATTAACCAGTATTTATCCCCATGGCTATTGACTTCTGCGCATTTGAGAAGTCAGGAATCAAATTCATTTTCTTTTCAATCCAAGATTCAAAAACCAGCGATTTGTTGTTTATGTGCTTTGTATACCGATGACTCTTTCTTTGTTATATCACATGAATGTCTATTTTTTTTAAACATGGTCTCTGTTTCGTGTTCTGGTAATAATTTACTTCTCCATCTGTTTTCACTGGTTTATGTTATATCATATTCGATAAACTTGTACCACTAGATGACTCCCATTGTTTGGTCTATGGAAAAAGTGTCTTTGATTACTTCGAAGAGTCACGAAATCAAAGATATCATATTAATTCTTTTACTAATGGGACAATCGACAATATGATTTCACAAGCTGCTGCTCTCTTGTTTGTGTTTATCAGAAAGATAACCAAGAGTATGACGGATTAATAGGAGATTTCCATTCCAAATACTACATATTTATGGTGGTTATGCTACTTACTTATTATTTGTCATGGCACTCTACATCGATCACAATGAACGATGTCGAAAACTTTAGTGCCTATCTTCTCTTAAGACCGAGCAAACTGCAGTTGAGCTTCATGTTCATCTTTAGGCTTGATCAAGTCTCTATCAAAGAAGAAATTTCCAAAGATTGCAGTACCAAATACAAGAAGAAAACCATAAATAAAAATGCATAAAATAAATAATAGGTAACAAAGGATTATACTTGAACCCCTACATATATGTCGAGTTGAGAAAATGATCAAAATAGATTTTTTTTAGAAACTAATTTTTTTATTTATATGCATTTATATCCACAGAGTTAACTAATTTAGACTTTAGGGTTTAGAGTTAAGGGCTGGTTTGGGGATAGGGTTTCAAATTTCAAAAAATAAATAAAAAAATTGAAAATTTCAAAAAAAAATGCTATTTTGGTCATTTTATTTTTTTAGTGCTATTTTGTGATAAAAACTTTAAAATGACTATTTAAGAGAATTGTCCATTTTTTATTCTATACAACCAATTATCATGAATCCAAAATATTGATTTTGCCCAAATTTGATGTTATACAAATTTCCATTTTATTTGATCTTAACATGCTAGCAGTTTTTGACTTCAACATTTCAGCTTATCATTCTACATCTTTGCCTCAATTTTTGATAGAAGCACAAATATGTTATTTTGTTCTTTACAAACTTTGGAAATTCAAACCTTTATTGCATAATCTGTCTAAAACATCTGACAATGATAATATCATGTTAAAAATTCAAATAGTATATTTCAAGTAGAACTGAACTAATGATTTTGAATATTCTAAAAGACCACCAGTTACTTGCTAAAACATGTGCAACATTGTGGGAAAAAACTTTATATCATCAACTTTTTAGATATTTATGTTTGATGAGTGATGTACTAACCGATGAACTTGACCTATAACACTTATTGAAATATGAAAATACTGAAACTACACACAAATGAGTAAAATCAGAACTCTTTTTATTTAGAACGAAAGGATCATAACTATTAAAGCACTACTTTCAAGATTGATTCTCATTTTATTTTAAGAATGCATACACCTATCTATTCTTTCTTTGTCACACATGCACCTCTCACAGTGAATGAAGAAGAATTTGAAAATACAAAAAATATACTCTTAATGCAAATAATGTACTCCATTTGTTTTATAAAAGGTATCACATTCACACTTTTTTGTTACACAAAAATGTCAACATGCTAATGTATGCTTTCTTAGTAATCGCTGGTATCTTCTTGCTTGTCATTTGCCGGTAAAATTCTGTCTTGTCCATCAAACTGTTAAACACTAAAAACAAACTCTTTATTCACTATTTTACAAAGAAAAAGTATAGTTTTTTTCTCGCCTAATTTCTCAACAACAAAAAAAAAATCAAAACCATCAAGAAAGGTTTCATTTTGGATTCAAATTATGATTCCTTGCTAATCAAGCAACCACAAACCTAGAAGGAACATCCCCAAAGGTTGTCATTTGGGAAGTGAGTTTTCCTTGTAACACCACAGAGCATGTTCGTAAATGTTAGCCCTTTTCTTATCAGTACAAGCAAATCAAACACCATACAAACGTCTCTCATCTTTCTATTCAATTCTCTTATAAAGATGAGCCTAAACTGCCTCGTCTGCCACATCTTACAAAGATCAGACTCAGATATAGACATAGAAAGCCGTGAAGATTCAGATATTACAGAGAACTTCGTAACTTCAGGATATGAAAAGATGGTAAGGAACAGTCGAACAGATCAATGCTGTTGCCCGTACGTAGTGAGACGGGTCAAAAGGGAACATAGCAGGCGCTATAGCGAGGAGGTCACGGTCTACGGGGATCTTGACGAGCCCAAGTTGGTCAGAAGCAGCAGTGGTCTTAGAAGGGATTGGAGCTATGAGGATCTAATGAAACAAAGAGATCAAATAAGAATTGGAGAGACAATAAAGGAATAAGACAGATCCTTTTCCATGGCTTCTTCTAATGTTCTTGTTGTTGTTAACTTGTACCCTTCCTCTCATATTATAACGATAACCTTGCAAGATCCTCTAAGAATCTAAATCTACCTTTGCAAGATCCTCTGAATACTTAGCTCATGAAATTTTCTTGCAAATAGATTCAGTCATGAGTTTCTGTAAGGCCAGTTGTAACGTTTAGCTTCTTCCTCAATACCACAAAAGGGATACCATAGCTTCTTTCTTTTTTGAGTTCAAGACCCTGCTAATTTAGCAGCAACGGGAATTGAAATGCAGAAACAGAGAGAAAAACTATGAAAAAGATATACAAGTGAGATTATTAGCTCCAACATGTTGATAAATTATTTAATAGTCATAAATTTTAGTTGAATAATTTAGCAATTGGGGTGGTGGCGCAGTTGGCTAGCGCGTAGGTCTCATAGCTACTGAGTAATCCTGAGGTCGAGAGTTCGAGCCTCTCTCACCCCAATTCAGTCTTTTTCCTTCAATAATTTTTGTGTTTACTTGTCAAATAAAAACGTTAATGTACACTGAATCTCTATTTTCTTGGTAACAATATCTAAAGAGTGCCAAAATAGGTGTAGATAAATGTGCAACATGAATCCAGACTGGAATGCTATATTTGCTAATTATCAACAAAAGAATGATATATAAGCTGTCTTTACTAATTTGTTGTTGTTGTAAGGTTTTACTTTTGCTAACTGTAATATTATGATATTTTTCCTTTTCCCATTTTTTGTATAATTTTAAGATAAACCAAATTATAACATGAATTAATTAAAATGATGATTTTTATTGTAATAAATTATATTAAATTTGTAAAATTCAGACTAATTGTCTGACTAGCATAGTTTTGAATGTTACTAAAATGTTGATTTTTATTGTAATAAATAATGTTCACTATGCTAGTCTAGCATAAATATTAATATGCATAAAAAAAAACTGTAAGTCATATTATACTGCAGATAAATTTTAGTGACTAAAAGAATTAAAATTGAGAAAATAAAGATACCATCCTATATTCCCTTCTTGAATTAGAATGGATTAATAAAATTTACAAAAGGAATATATCTTTTCTTAGATGAGGAGAATAATCTATTTGTATAGAAAAACAAACATTTCTACTTTTAAAATATAAACAGTTTTGTCCCTTCCTATTACTATTACAGACACCAATCAGTGACGTCATAAAAAGACAATTCGGGAAATGTTCGTTGGAGACAAGTGTGACATCATCTCCACGTCACTCCAGTCTGTCAGAACACGAATTAAAATAAATAAATACGGCGAACCGAATCTAAAGTTCATATAATTTCTTCTTCTTCTTTTGACAATATAAAAGATCTCATTGAAATTAGGCTCTGGGCTCTTCTTGGATTCGTATTGGATGTTTTCTGAATTAGTAGTGAGGTTTAGTTAGTGGAGATGGATAGGCCTCGAGAGAATGATCACTTGGGTGTGAATAAGATTGGGAAGAATATCAGAAAGTGTCCTCTCCATCAACAACCCAGTTTAGCTGCGCATGCTAACTTAGCCGCGGCTGAGAGGCCTCAACCGCACCCTCAGGTTTATAACATTAACAGGAACGACTTTAGAAGTATTGTTCAGCAGCTAACGGGCTCTCTATCACATGAAAGCCTTCCTCGGCCTCCTCAGAACAACTCACCAAAGCCTCAGAATACTCGGTTGCAGAGGACTAGACCATCACAATTAACGCAGATAAACAGGCATGCGATGGCTCCTCTACAACATCATCCTCACAGCTTAATGAGACCGCCTCCACCCCAGCTGTGTATGCCACAAGGCACACAACAACAACCAATGATGGGTCAGGGGGACCAGTTTTGGTCTAATACAGCTGAGTCTACCATCTCTGAGTATATGCGATATCTTCAAAGTTCATTTGGAGATGGTAACCATATCCAGCCGTGTCTTGAACATCGGCCTTACATGCCGGCTCACGAACAACAACTCCCATATTACGAAAATCCTCCATATATGTCAGCTCAGCCTCAGTCTCAACCTCAGCCATATATGCCAGCTCAGCCTCAGCGTCAGCCTCAGTGTCAGCCTCAGCGTCAGCCTCAGCCAGAGTCATATATGATGCCTGGACCCCAACCTCAAATGAATATGCAGGGGCCACTACAACCTAGTCAATATCTACCACCACCAAGGTTAGTTCCTAGCCCAATGGCTCATAATCTTCCTCCCCATCAGTTCAATGGTCATGTACCTGTGACACCCACTCTACCCTCTCCAAGTTTCAATCAGATGTATGGTAGTTTGCCTTCTCCTCAATATAACGGTTTCGGACAACTACATTCATCTACATCTCAGTTCGGTCTACCATCTCCTACCAGTTACCCGAATATGTTTTCTCCTAGATCACCAGGAAGTCATTACCCTCAACCACTCAACCCAAACTTCTCTTTTTCACAACTAGCTCAATCAGGAAGTCTTGGACCCAGTGCAGGTTTAGGTCCTCCTCAGCCGCCTCCATCTCCAGGGCTCGTGTTCCCGTTATCTCCAGGATTGTTCCCAAGTCCAAGATGGGGTGATTACTAAGTGCTCTCTGTAGTCTTTATCCGTAAATCTCATCATGTTTTGTTTCAAGTCTGCCTAGGTTAGTCTGTACTATGAAAGAAGCTTAATCTTGAGAATCTACAATAGAATAGACGCAGACGCATAGATGCGTGAAACGCAAAAAAAAGTGTTTTTTATACATTTCCCCCCTCTGTTTTGGGGTTTCTTATAGGTAAAAGCTTTACTTGGGAATCTTGGGATGATTATGATTGCTTTTCTTTTGTTTTACACAAATTTGCTGTCTTTTGCGTAATTTGCACACAAACTAGAGACAAAATTCTGTTAATTTATATTCTTCTATTTCATTTTAATTGTAGTAAAATTTTCGTTCAAAATAACTGTTGTTTAAAAAATTTAATGCAAAATTTATTAACTTTCTTTATTATATGATTTTATTTTTTTCAGTCTATTTTTTTATTTGTTGAAATGTAGTTAGATGTATATATAATGATGTTTTTATTTAGAAAATATATAAAAAAATATTTTTTTAATTTGTACATAATTTTTAAATAACAATTAAAATAAAACAGATGAATATAATTTAGGCAATTTTTAAATGGCAAGTTTCTTCAGCGTAAAACAATATATTCCGGCACTAATCATCTTAAATTCTTAATCTTCAAAGTCTCGACGTTCAAGAACTCATCACGATTTCAGGCGCTAGCTAGATGCTTGAAGTTAAAGCAACGCATCGTTCAACAGAATATGGAACAAACATTCTACACACGACACATTCCGAAGAATCCTACGATTATAGTGCAAAAGACAGCAGGGATTAATTTTCCCTTTTCATCAATTCGAAAAGAAACACAATCATAACATTTAATCTGCAATAATCAGAACATATGCTTCTAACCAAATCGAATACAGTTATTATCATTGACCAGGCAAAAGATCCAGAAAATCAGTTTATGAAAAGATTTTTTTTTTAAAAAAGAATAAAGGGAGAACGAGATTCAGATGGTAGTGCATGATGTAAAGTTCAATAGAAGATGTCAGAGTTGGATTGTTCTACGGCAACATCATCATCATCATAATCGTCGCTCTCTCTCCTCTTATACAAAAGAGCAAAATACACAAACTCAATTAATAAAATACAATTTATTAATTGATGTAGATAAACTTAAAACAAAAAGATTATATCAAGAAGTAGACTTGAGCGTTTTTAACTTAACCTGAAATACCGACCTCAACCTGAACTGAAAAATCCGAAATCGGGTCCAAACTGTTATATAAAAATATCTGAATGGTTTTTATAATTTAGTAGTTTGGAGTCCCGATCCAAACCGAACCGAACCAAAATTCAAAGTAGGATCCGAAGAGATCCGAAATTAGTCAAATATGTTATTATTTTCATATATGTTAAGGTAATTTATATATTTAATAGTGTTATATTTTTTGTAATTTATTTTATTTGTTATTTTGAATATTTTTTACTTAATTTAGGTAGATTAGCTAATTTTTAATTAGATATGTGAATAATATATATTTTTCAGAATTTTTTTTGTTGATTTTTCAGGTTTAAAAATTATATATCTTAGACGATTTCAAACATTGGTTACAATCCGAACCGAACCGAGTCCGGAAGGAACCGGACCGAACCCGACCCGATAGTTACTAAAAACCGAATGGTACTTGTAAGGATAGTACCAAAAATCCGAAAATCTGAATCAACCGAACCGATATATATTGGACATCTGAATGTCCATGCCTATCAAGAAGATTCAGACGTAACCAACCCATTAGAAAGCCCATGTCAACTAAAACCGATCCGGTTTAGGTATAAAGGTGACTCTCCTCTGCCCTAATTTATCCTTCTCCGATTATGGCTGCTAAAGTTATGTCATCCGAACCAGGTAGAAGCTCTCTATCTCTCTCTCTGGGAGGGAATATGTATGTATTATAGACTGTTTATGATGGGTTACTTAAAACCTTTTTTTATCTGGCAGATTACTGCACGCGTGTGTTCTGGGACGTGGTGGATTTCCCTTTTCCTAAGGGTCTTTCTCCTGAAACGATTTATCACAGAACGAAATCAATTCTTGAGAAGATGGGTTGTATTAACCATTATTTGTCAATCATGGCTTATGTTAATGATTCGGTAACCTTCCCGGATAAATCAGCCTATGAGAAAGCCGGGATTAACATCGTTACTCAACCAGGTGAGTTATTAATCTCATCATAATAATAATAATAATAATATTGGTCTTTTGATAATAATTGTAATTCTAAGTCATGGACGTTTGTTTTGTTTCAGAGAGGCATCGTTTTATGTTACGGGACATGGCATGGTGGGAAGCGGATTCGGGTTTCCTCCCAAATTTTCGTAAGATTACTTTTATGGTAATCTTAAGTCAGATTGAACCGAGTTTCCTAGTTTATCTTGAAAGCCTGAGAAAGGGAGGTTGCAAGGTTCGCTTAGCAGTCCCTGATGAAGATACCTCCCTATCATCATTACCCAAGCTGCTAGTTAATACTGTTAGGTTCGAATGGCTTTACAAGAACCTATTACAAGACACGATGACAATGACAAGAGAGGTTGTCCCTCTTTTTTATCCTCCCATCCAAACCAAACCCCCACCTCTATATTATCCTCCCATCCAAACCACCCCACCACCCTCTCTTCCCAATCCACGTTGCCCAGGTGTCTTCTTGGACCTCCCGGAATCCCTCCCGTTGACTTCATGTGATCCTTATTGTTTTAGTAGCTACATTAGAAGGTCGTTGTGTTTCGATGGTGAGTTTTCAATCATGGCTTATGTTGTTGATACCGAAACCTCCTCCGAGTGGGTTGATGCTTTTACAAAATTCGGAATCACCATCATTCCCCAACAAGGTGAGAATTAAATCATTCTTATATGAGAAATTCCCTTAGTAGCCTATTTAGTTTGTTCTTCACAAAACTAGTTTTTAAGGAAGAAAATGACTAAAATAAAAATTTTAAAAGCTAAATTTTTTATTAATATGCATTTATATCCCTAGAGTTAACTAATTTAGATTTTAGGGTTTAGAGTAAAGGGGTGGATTAGGGGATATGATTTCAAATTTCAAAAAAACAATTAAAAAATTGAAAATTTCAACAAAAAAAAAAGTTATTTTGATCATTTGTTTTTTCAAGGGTTATTTTTGTGACAAAACCTTAAAACAGACTATTTAAGATAATTGCCCTTCTTATATACATATATATATGTATATATGTATCTCTCTAATAAATCTAGATCGCATGCAGCAGCGGATATACGTGCTCGAGCTCATAAAATGTCAGTGGACATTGTTTCGTGGGCGTTGGATAATACTGCCACCTATTTCCAACCAAGAGATTTGTTGGTTTTCTCTGAAAATGTCAAAGAAGGAACAGATTTCTACAATGCTCTTGAAGCTTTGCGTGATAGATATTACAATGTTTGTGTATTACCTCCAACTGATCTTGTCCAAATGTATGGGCATCATCATACCAGTCACCTCCTCCATTGGCCAAAAGAGGAGGTTGTTGGTTTTTCCCATGGACTAGCTTCTTTGTGTAAGAATAATTTAAAAGGTTTAGCTCACTCTCTATCTCTCTCTCTACAAGTTTTAATTCATGATCTAATTGTTTCCCTTTTCTCTCTCTCTCAGTGTGTGGGGTATACGTCTTCTGGGATGTCCAGGGTTGCCCAACTGATTTATCGGTTATCCTCCCAGTTCTTCGCAAAAAAGGTTATCGTGGCGGGGTGATTTTAATTCCTTACCTTGACATGGATTATCAAGGAGATGATCTCTTTAAGTATGATGGCTATACCTGTGTTCCCAGTATCAAAGTCCAAGGTGAGTGACTGAGTGAGTGAGTGAGTGAGTTCCTTGCACTCCGGATATGCCTTGATATATTTATTATATTTTTTTTCCAGGGGATAAATACACAAAAGTTGCTAGGATGTTGTTGGATATACTTTTCTGGGCAATGAACCATGAAAATCAAGCACAAAATTTGATGTTTATCTTACAACCTTCAAAAGACATGGACATGTTTATTCAAGCCTTGGAACGCAGATGTTTCAATGTTATCTTTAAACCCTCCGATGATGAGGTCGCCATTGACCACCGCTTTGAGTCGCTTTGTAAAAGCCCACCACACTCTAACACCCAGACCCTCCTAAAGCCACCATGTCGAACGCTCACCGACGTCAGCCGAAAGCGGAGATGTAAGTTAAAATTCTTTTGTCTGACAGTATATTTTGCTGGCTGACTGATTCATCTTTAATCAAAATGCATTAACTTTGTTTTGTCAGCGTTTCCGGTACTCATCTTCTGGTTGGTAGACACTTGTCCATCTAAGCCATGTGATGTTCGTGACATATTCAGTTCAACTCTTGATGTTCTAGGTTATGGTGGTTTTGAGTCAGTGAAAGCCTATGTTGAAAAGGGA